>JAFBJT010105594.1:20253-33690 GCA_016785325.1 Chascanopsetta lugubris
GTTGAGACGGTTGGTATTTTGATTATTGCCTTTTGTAAATTATTGACCGTACATGTTCAGGAATCATGACAGGGGAACGTGGAACTATGGAAACACGATATACAGCCAAGCTTCCTATAAGTTCTATACATTTTTGAAATGCAGATCAACTCCACGTGGCAACTAAGTCGCCCCACGTCAAAAGAAATTCACGCTTTGACCCATGTCCTTCCGGAAAACATCCAAATAAATCTGGGTAGCACTGTGACTCAGCACAGGTGACTCCGGTGCACACTGTCCCCACCGAATAGGCTTTTGCATCACACCTGACTGGACTGTGTCATGGGTCTGTGTAAGAGCAGTGGATATACACCCCGATGCCTCCACTGTCACTAAGCCAGGGGTCAGAGGGAGGAGGAGGAGGAGGAGGAGGAGGAGGAGGAGGAGGCGGAGGAGGAGGGGGGGAGGAGGGGGAGGAGGAGGGGGAGGAGGAGGAGGAGGAGGAGGAGGAGGAGGAGGAGGGGGAGGAAGAGGAGGAGGGGGAGGAGGAGGAAGAGGAGGAGGAGGAGGAGGAAGGTGCCTGGAAGTAAAACCTCTGGGGCACACAAGGTTAAATCCATCTTGTGGTGGACAAAGGCTCGTTACGACTCACTCCGTCATTGGGCCGGAGAAAAAGGGATCACGTTAAACCACGAGGGGAGCGAGGTCAAACGACACCTGCCTCGGAGATGTGAGAGAGAAAGTGGAATTTGGAGTCCGTGGCCCGATGATGTTTGTGTCTCCACCTCTGACCGCGGCAGAAAACTGCCCGAGACGTGTTTCTGCCGGAAAAGGCCAGCAAACTGTATGAGATCAGACAATGACAGGGCCACGCCTCATCGACGCCGCGTGGCAGAGGCCCCGCGGCCAGCGGCCGGCTCTGGGTGCGCCATCAGTCGCCACAGTGAGGAGAGGCCCAATTAAGAGCATTAATTATGCTTCCTCGGCACTAACTTTATCACTCTCCGCTTTAGCCCCGAGAGGCTTCGGAGACCGCGGCCGCGCTCGTGCCGCCGTGATCCGACGTGGCCGGGGAAGCTTGTCATGTTTTGGCAGGACTGGACTCTGCCGCGACGCGCCGGGTTTTCCGGGCGGACGGACGGACGGAGGGACGGGCGGACGGGGGGGCGGGGGCGTCCAACTCGTCCACGGGGTAAGGATGTGAAGTCACACAGAAAATGCGACGTGATCTCAAAGACAGATTCCGCAAGGTTCTCCTAATGCACAGTGAAAAACCTGTGAGCGAGACGGACGCAACACGTTCCGCATTAGCATGACTCACGGCTCTTTAATGACACAGAAAATGCCGAAGTGATACAGACTCAATGTCAATTAGAATACGCGCGCACAATGAAGAGGCTGTGGCGAGCGTGTGCGGCAGTTCCGTGCGTACGCTGACACGTTACTGAGTATAATTGCGCAAAGTGAAACGTGCCCGTGCTGTTCAGGGCCCGAGGCCGAGGGTATTAATATGTGATTTTATTTACTTACTTACTCTCTTACTTCCTCGCTGCACTAATTAGTCATATCAGCGTCGGACTAAGTGACACAGACTAGCTGGGGTGTCTGTCACATTCGGAAAAAAATATCCCGTTAACTGTAAAACCACAGTGGTTTTAGTGTGTGTGTGTGTGTGTGTGTGGGGGGGGGTTATTTACATCCACACACACTAAAACCCTCACTTCACCCGTCTCCCCCAAGTGTTTTGGAGACCCCTCGGCAACCTTCAGTTCATCAGATAAATGTTTCGTTTGTCCGTTCAGGGCGACGGGGAAACTGTGGCGGTGCAACATGGCGGCCTGCGTCGAGAGGACCTGCTCCCTCTGTGAAAACACAGGCCTCGCTCAAAGGTTCCCACAACAACACTTCATACATTCCAATGATTCAACCCTTGTGAAAACCCCATCGCAGAAATTGATCAAAATGTTAACACATGTACACCTTGTAGATAGTGTTACAAAAAGTGAAGGCAATCATTTTACATGTGAATGTCATAAATATTCAGATTGTCAGATATTTGAAATGTAAAGGAGTCATGCATTGTATCGACAGCAATATCCACTCAGAGCTGATCTCACCCGTCTGAGTGATGGCTGTCAAACAGCTGGTCATCATGTTCCGGAACAAGTTGTCAGAGATCAGTTTATCTCACGGCAGAAGATTTTGCACAAACAAATGTGCATTTTCAACATCTCCTCAAAGTCGAACCCGTTCCTCGGTCCGGCCGTGTGTCTGCTGTTTTCGTCTGCTTCGACCGCACAATAATAAAAGTCTCAAACATTCTTGGATTTCACTGAAACGGTGAAAACTTTGGAAAAGCACCGCTGACGACGTCCTGCCTGCCGCGCGACTCGCTCCGTGATCCCGGCTCTCGGGTATTCCCAGATTACCAGACCCCAGTTTTCATGGCCAGCGGAACATTAGCATGCTTATTGCTCTCGCCGATTATCCTCACTATGTACGGTACATTAGCAAACTGTACGATTGGCCAACCTCCCGCCTGCACAATCAACAGCGAGCGTGAGTGAATGATGAGCCATTAGCAGGTCGGGTGTGAACTGTGAAAATGGGCTCTCACACCAATGACTGCAGGAGGCCCTTGATGCGCTTTAGCCTAGCCTAGCATCTGCCGGCGAGGGCCCTGCCTTGGCTACGCGGCGGCGGCGGCGGCGGCGGCGCGGTTAGAGTTGGCCCGCTCTGCCCGATGTGCCGCGGTGAAGCGCGGCGCAGTGTAGCGTGCTGAAGCCCAGTCTAGTGGATCGCTGTGTGCAAGATCATAGTAAGACTCCTTGCTAGCATATGCTTGTGTTTAATGCAGCGACCTGCTTCTGCATGGTGAGTTTACACATCTACCCTGCAGTGAAGGTAGTGTGTGTGTGTGTGTGTGTGTGTGTGTGTGTGTGTGTGTGTGTGTGTGTGTGTGTGTGTGTGTGTGTGTGTAATATCAGTAATCAGTGTACCTCAAACAGGCCGAGTATAACTAGGTCTGGTGTGGTGAGAGTGCTGTAGACCAGCTCTCTGATTGTCGACTGTTTCGGCTTCTGTGTGTGTGTTTGTTTGTGTGTGTGTGTGTGTGTGTGTGTGTCTGTGTGTGCGTGTGTGTGTGTGTGTCAGTGTGTGGGGTCCCGGACACTATCTGGACTTACAAGATACAAGATACACACAAGAACATAAAGGCCCCAACTTTTCAGGTAACAACAGAGTTGTCAGTGAGTGTGTGTCCGTGTTTGCTTTTTCACTGTTTTGAAAAAGAAAGAGTTCTTTCATCAGGAGTAAGTCAGTTGTTGAAAATGTTTTTCAGTTGTGATTTGTGATGTATGTGTGTGTGTGTGTGTGTGTGTGTGTGTGTGTGTGTGTGTGTGTGTGTGTATGTGTGTGTATCTTTTTAATACATTCTAGATCTCTGTGATGTAGATTGGACTATAAGAAAAAGAGGGACAGGAGTCATTACAATGCCACTGGGGAGAGGAGGATTGTGTGGGCGTGTCTATCTCTGTGATAGCTTAAACTGTTTGTGTGTGTGTGTGTGTGTGTGTGTGTGAGTGTGTGTGTGTGTGTGTTGTGTGTGTGTGTGTGTGTGTGTGTGTGTGTGTGTGTGTGTGTGTGTGTGTGTGTGTGTGTGAGTGTGTGTGTGTGTGTGAGCACACACACACTGTCAAATTATGGGAATGTTTCCGCCTTTTGCAAACAAAAACTCTTCCCCATTAAGTGTATTATTATTATTATTATTATTATTACTCTTTAAAGGTGCAGTGTGTGATATTTTGGTCATTTCTGTCACTTCTAAAAAATATTACAAAACAATTCCATCATATATCTATCATATCATCTAAATGTACCATTTTTTCCCATTGCTCTTAAATGAGCCCGTTAATGTATATTCACATGAGGAGTGGGTCCTCCCTTTGGGGGCCGCCATGTTTTTACAGTATAAAAGTGGACTTACTAAACATCTTTTGAGTTTTATTGAAAACTGAAGTCGACCACAGGTTCTCCTGCATGTTCAGAAGGGTGAGGGTGAGGTGATGGATACAACATGCAACTTCACCTCTAGATGTCACCAAATCTTACACACTGCACCTTTAAGTGTAGAAATGTTTTGTGGTAACCACAGTAACAGGTGGAGCCGTTCTCAACCACAGTCACTAAAAGGATCAAATGCAGTTAAATACATCCTGGGAGACACTTTTGTTGTACTTTGCCAAAGTAAATGTGCGACGCAGTCAAGAGGAAGAGTTTCCCTGCTTGTAGAATGTCTTTGTTGTCCCACACTAACAGAAAGTATCTACAAAGTAAGGGAGTAACTTCCTGTTTTAGACATAATTATTCCTGTATGTCATGGTCACTGTGTGCTCGATCTATTATTCAGGTTGTACACAAAGGAGGATTTCCGCACCCTAAAGCCAGAGATGGCTCATTATACACAGAAACCAGGATGTTTCTGATCATGGACAATTTTCTTGGCAGTGTTTGGCAGCACTGAAGTGTGTGAATGACAGAACGGGGGGAAAAGACCGAGAGGGGACATGTGTGATACTGTGCATCAGCCTCATGCTTGTTTGCTTTTTCCACTTTCACACCCCCCGTTTGAATCCGACGAGCAGGGTCCTCGCTGCGTGACTCGCTCGTGGTGCAGTCCCTCGGATCAGTGGGCCAGAGTGGAGCCCAGGCCGACCACCGCTGCCCATACGGCTCGCCCACATCCGCTCCACACACTAACGCGTTCATGCATGTGTGTGTGTGTGTGTGTGTGTGTGTGTGTGTGTGTGTGTGCGCGGCTACTTTGGTTGTTATTGTCACTCGTGTGTCCCAGTGGAGCGGGAACTTTAGCGGGCCAGGTTTTAGTTCCACTCACTAGTCTGAATGCACACGTGGAGGATGCGAGTTCCCCCGTGGGGCCGGGAAATCTGAAACCCTTCACTGATACAAACTTCATCGTTTGGACATTTAAATTTTTTTTTATTCGATTGATTGAGACGGCGAGGCGAGGAGAGAAGTGGAGGAGGAGTGAGTGGCCTTGAAAGTTTGCATCTAGGTTTCTATTGTTATAATAATGCTCATTCATGCGTCACACAAACACCCCAAAACAGGAATATCTTCCAATTATTAAAATGCACCAATGTGTCGCTCGGCGACGTAAGTCAATACAAACTCAACTGAATTCAAATTCACTCTACAGGCAAGAGGACTATCACATGACCGGTGTGGGACAGTGAACACATAAAACCCTTACGTTTTGCAGTCGAACGGCTCGATCTGTTCCAGCGCTTCGACCTAAACGATGACCTCTCCCTTCCCTGCCGCTGAACAGCCCGAGGACCAACAAATCTGTCGAGCGCACATCCCGGCCCCGCTCACGCCGGCGCCGCTCCTCATCCCCCGAGAACAAACAATTCATTATCTCCCCTCCCACCGTCACACACCTCGGCCACACACTAACTTCATCTCATCGTCCTCCGTCGCTCACCCTCCGCGTCCTAATTGGGCTCTGTCACCGAGACGCGGCCAATGGCTGTGTGATATGGACATTATGTGCGTCAACAAATAATGAGTAAGCTTTAAAGCCCAATAATGGCTGAGCTTTACCATTAAACTCTCACACTGGGGATTTGTAGATTAGTGTCGCCTTTTGACCCGTTGATGTGGCTGCGGCTGCGCTGCTCTTCGACTTGGAGTCGCGATAATGAGCAACAGGACGTGTTGCGGCAACGGGGACCGGGGAGACGTAGACTGGATGCATGTGTGCCAAAGTGTAAACACTCCTAACTGGATTCACCTGATTTGTGCCAGTTCATGGGCCCTCGTGTGCGCAGCAACGTCGGTTGTTCCGCAGCCGAGCTCATTACGAGAAGACCTCATCCGATTGACATGAAGGTGCAAACACGTGCGTACAAGAAGGGCCAATTAGGAGAGCTGTCGTACCATGAGGATAATCGACAAAGAGCCTCAAAAGTGATAAACAAAGGGGAGAGCACATTTCCTTAGCTCCGTGTTACACACACCAAGAGGTGGGGGGTGGGTTGGGTTGGGGGGGGTGCGAGCTCAGCTAGTGTCCCATGCTTACTCTGGTGTGATGACCCATCAACAGTGACATCTTGTCTCATCAACTTCTGCTTCTTTTAACTTGTCTGTCTGTCCCGGCCGCTCCCTTTCTCCTGCCCTTTCCCCTTCCTGCCGACTGAAATCCATCTTCCTGTCTCCTGCTCTCCTCCTCCTTCAACTGCCCGTCTGCCTCCCCAACATGTAAAGGGCGAAACTGATCCATGTACCCGAGGACATCAGTTTGTGTATCACAAAATATCCCGCACATCTCTGGGATTATATCGTTTTCCATCGTCGCAGAAGATATCTGATGTGTGATTTTTGACGTGAACTTGATGTTAATACGTTTATCTTTGAATAGATGATTTAGGAGAAAACGGGCACATTTTAAGATATGTTCTACTATCCTCTTAACGGGGAGGGTGTACGAATCTGGTCGATTTTGTCATTTCGAAAAATATTACAAAACAATTACGTACTGACATTTTGATGAATTTGTAATCATGCAAATGTTTTATTTTTTTCCATTTCCTCAAAATGAGCCTGTTAATGTATATTTACATGAGGAGAGAGGTCCTCTCGATGGAGGCTGCCATGTTTTTACAGTGGTAAAAGTGGACGTACCAAACATGATAACTGAAGTCGACCATAGGTTCTCCTGCATGTTCAGAAGAGTGAGGGTGAGGTGATGGATACAACATGCAACTTCACCTCTAGAGGTCACCAAATCTTACACACTACACCTTTAAGACAAAGATTCATTAGTTATTTAAATCAAGCTCTGATGAAAAACACTTCATGAATCTCTTCATGAAAACTTAACCTAAAGTTTGTGGTTTTCTAAACAAGTTTTGAATAATGATGATGATGATCCTTTTTATCATACAATGATTTTGCCTACAATCAAAACAACAAGTTTACTGTCGGAACATTAACATTTTTGATCATTTATAAAATTAATCTTTGACACTTCTGTCCTGTCAATTCAGAATCAAGGTCAGTCAATCAATTAGGGAAAATCTTTGCTAATTGCACCTCTAACACACTAATATTGAACGTGTACATCCCCAACCACGATCATTTACTTTCATGTCAGAGTTTATATCTAATTGTGGTTCACAAAGACACTTTTAGAGAATATATCCAAACAGATCGTTTTACAATTACATTCAAGGAACAAATTGTTATTTCCCAAAAGTAGTCAGAGGTGGCGAACAGGAAATGCCATTAACAGCTTAAACTCTGTGCGTGCGCATGCACATATGTGTGTGTGTGTGTGTGTGTGTGTGTGTGTTTGAGGTAGAAGAGGGATGGGGGGGGCGGCGCGGTTTGAGGGGCTCTCACTTGGACACTAGCAGGCCCACGTTGCCGCGAGCCCTGCTCTCAGCTGCACCTCTGACAGGCTTCATACTTATTGCTCAATGACATTCGATGTTTTCCTTCAGTTTGCTGTAAGATTGATTTCCCAGATACGTTTGAAATATCTCTGAAGCCCCATGGCAGGGTGACTGGCACAGTGGCACACAGGGGTTGTGTGGTGGGTGGGTGGGGGGGTGAAGGGGGGGGGGGGCAGAGTCATAAGTTCTATTTGAGATTTTTTCAAAATCTACACATGAGACATCACTTACCTGCGGAACACTGGAGTTGTATTTAGACTCTTTGATCAATATAATTGTATTCTATGGTACATGTTTTAAAAATATATATTATTACATATTTTCATATTTATCACATTTGTTTTTACTTCCCATTTTTATAATTGCAACATCACAGGACTGGCAGAGAAAGGAGACATTCAACAAATGTTTCGCAACTCATCGCTCAGAATTTGTTGGTCAGGTTTTCATCACAACGCACATTTTTCAACACAACCTAACACGTCATGTGCCAACGTATAGTTCATTGATACATTTTTAGCGTAAAGGTTGAAGGTTATTCCTTCACTGTGACATGAAACACCCAGACATCATTTTCAAAAACATAATTCTAACAACAGAACTCAGATGCAGACGATGAGAATGTGAGCAGGTCTTAGCAGTTCTGGGTTGGCTGTTGACTTGATTACAAATCTTAGCAGCTTCTACACTGGTTGATGGACCAGACCAACCTCAGCCTCCTGACAATACCAGGACCCTCAACCCCAACCATGACCCCCAAGACCAACTCTTAACTGGATACAAAACCCCTACTCTTACCTGGAGCCCAACCCTCCACCCAAACTCCAGCAGCCAGTCCTAACTGGAACCCAAACTCCAACCCCAAACCAAACTCCGAACCCCAAACCAAACTCTAACCCCAAACCAAACACCAACCCCAAACCAAACTCCAACCCCAAACCAAACTCCAACCCCAAACCAAACTCCAACCCCAAACCAAACTCCAACGCCAACCGTACCGTTTGCTATTGATTCAACAACAGTCTTGACCCAAACCACAGCCCCAACCCCAACTATTACACCGACCCAACACAACCCATACCACTGATCACCCATCCAACGCTCAAATGACTTCATGAACTGACTTCCTTTTGCTTATTTTGAACTTCCTCTGCTCTTGGATTCACTCTTCCCTCGCGCAAGCACAGTAAGTTTAGTAGGTTTAGAATAAAGAGGGACATGTTGACGCACGGCCCACAGAGCCCTGATGGTCCCTCTGGCGTCAACTTCCTCCTCTCGCTCTTTCCTCTCGAGGTGTTTAGCATGATTGTGTCAGACCTTGTGATGAAACGCCAACCCCCCCCCCGCCTACTCCCCCCAACCCCCCCACCCCCTTTGTGAAAGCGCATCCTCGGTGCGTATTACATCACGTCACATCTCATCACTGAACATTTGAGTGCGTTTATCGCTTTGTTTTTACTCTGAAATGGGGGGGGGGGGCGGGCACAGATCCACTGTTTTAAACTCTTTAATGCAATTTAACAATGCCACGTATTCTTTTCACGTTTCATTGGGGTCCTCTACGTGTGAAATTGCAGTGGCTTGCCCAGCCCGAGCGACGTGGCGCAGCAGTGGCGGGGTCACGCCGCAGCGCCAGATGTGGGAGGGAGAGCGAAATTAATTGCTACACATTGTTCAGTGGGTGTGTGCATACCCTCGGTGAATTAAGCGCTCTCAGGGTGTGACTGTTTGAATAACGGGGAATTAGGTATGAGGCCTCCCACTCACAGCTGAAGCCAACTGCGGGCATTGCATCTCATTAGCTTATCTAGCCCCAGAATTCACACGCTTAACTTTGCCGTTCCCAGTGCGTGAAGAAGGAAGATATTTCACGTGAATGGCACTTTGCATGTTGTTGTTGTTGTTGTTGTTGTTTTGGGATTTTCCTTGCAGTTGTCATGCACATCTCTGAATTCTTACTTTTAATGTCAAGAAACTATTTCATTGAAAGATTATCTAGAATTTTATTGTAATTCTATTAAATTAGACACATTACAAGATTTTTTGGGGGCCCATCAGCACAGAACTCAAGGGACATCAGACCGGGAGATTCAGTGTGTCAGATGTAGGTGACAGGTTTAGGTTTCCATTTTTATCCACAGTTGGAATTTGAAATGTCAATCCTGTTTTTATTTGCATTTAATGACCTGAATTTATCAATTGTTTATCTCATTGGTTTAGAGCAGAGGTCTTATACAGGCGGTCAGCCAAGAAGTGGATGCAACAATGGCAACCCAGACAATGCAAAGTGTGTTGACACTGGAAGAACAGACAGTACTTTCCAATAGTACAAGATGTTCATGTTATGTAAACATTCCTGCTTTTTAAACATTTAAAAAAGTAACGCAATAATGACTTTTCCCGGTAACTTGTTACTTTCATTATGCTTTAACTCAGCCACTAAATTAGTTTGTGAGAAGTAACTAGTAAATGTAACTAGTTTCTTTTTAAAAGAATCGTGCCTAACTGGGAACTAGCAAAACAAGGTTACAATAGATTGTTTACTTACTACTACCATTACCATTTACTTTGATCATTTAGACCTGGTCTGAACCACACTTCTGAGCAAGAAACGTGACTCAAAGCCTTCACTTTATAATGTGCCTGGGATGCAATGACATAAATGGCCGTGATGCTAATACATGCGACTATACACTACTGTGATGGGGAAGTGAGTACAGCGATGCCCACCCTAACAGTGGCCCTTGCGTGGCGTTCGGTCTGGCCGCAGGACAGGGCACCTCCCCCCTCCACCTGCCCCCTCACTCATGTTTCTCTTGTTTTCCAAGGTGATATGACGGTGAGGGCCGGGAGTCGGGGTGTTTTTGTTCGAAAGGTGATGGGTGAGTGAGGGATAAAGGGGGAGGTAGCGATGGCAGTAGCGGCGGTGGTGACGGCGGTGGTTGCGGTGGCGGTGGTGGCGGTGGCGGTGGTGTGTGTGTGTGTGTGTGTGAGGGGGGGTGCTCTGCCTCCCCTGGGGCTGCCTGTTGGAGCGAGGTGACCCAGCTTGTCGTTCGGTGACCTGTGAGAGGGACATTATGAAGTGTGAGTGGCTGTCACCCTAACCGCCTGTGACAGCACGGCTCCCGGCACAGCTGTGCCAGCCTGCCCCAGCCAGAGGACCCAGGGCCCACGGAGAAGAGAAGTGGGGTGAGGTGGAGAGGGGAGGAGGGTGGCGGGGAAGGGGACGCTTCAAAGATGGGGGGTATACGGAGTCTACGGTGAAGCAGGACAGGCCGGGTGTGAACAGGAGTGAAGGTGCTCGGGAGCTTTTTTCGCTCACCGATGTAACGGCTACATCAAAAATGCCACAGTCTGACTTTAAGAGACAGGATGGCATGTAGACGTGACAGTGGAGACGTGAGGGATCATCAATTTATGGAACTTGTCAGGCCCAAATCATCGTTCGCAGAAAAGGTTCTCGTTCTAATTACCTTCCTTGCTTTCGACACAAACGGCAAAAGGTTCCCCGTCCCCCAGGCTTTTCTTCTTATCGCTGCATCATTCAGATCCTTGGATGGATTTTTGTTCTAATCTCACAGATTAAGGCTGAAGTGAAAGCTTCAGAGACTCCTGACGCGACTCTGCTGTTGTTTGCCACCTTGTTCGAGTCATTGGTCTGTGACCTGACTCAAGGGACAGAGGTGTGGTTGTGTGTGAATTCGGTTTAAGATCATTTAGATGTACTCTCTCTTTCTCTCTCTCTGTTTTCCTTTTTCCTCCTCCTTTGATAGTTGGTTTCCATCTTCGCAAAAACTCCTTCATCCTCATTCCTCTAAACTATCTCACCTAAGTTGATTTGAAAACACATTGGCAAGAAAAAGAAAATGTTGGTTTGGTGTTGGCTTGGCTATTGTGCACATGTTGGATTTAATTTAATGGATCAAATTTATGATTTAGATTTTTCAGCTTGGTGCATGTCACATCTGCAAATGTGGGGTGTTGGGGGGAAATTCATGACCTATACTGTAGCAAGACAGTTGGTGATGATGGCTTTTGATGGTTCATAAATAAATCATTGGATGTGAAACACTGATAGAGTCCACTTTTGAAGAATGATAATGAAAAGGTGTGTCCTTGGGTCACCTTGTTCCAGGATCATCTTATGAAGAAGTGGTGACGCAGCTCAATGTGGATGTGCATTGTGCAGCATCGCATCCCAGAGCAGTGCACAATGTGAATTCATTGAGCAGCTCTCTAATTCCCCTAATTACAGTTCATTACAGAAAGTGTTATTTACACATGAGTTAGCAAACCTAGAGAAAAACAGCCCAGGTCCTCTACAGGTGTTTCTCAGGCATCAAGCAACCACAGGTCTGCGGGAAAGAAAAATCATTCCTGTACAAGAAAATCTATGTGTCTATGATCCTGGGGAGAGGACACCGCACTGTTTGGATGGCCTAACCTCACTTTAAGCCTAATCCTAATCCCAACCTGAAACTGAACGCCATCCCTAACCCTTGCCTGACCATAGTTCACATAATTCCTCACTTGACCTCGTATTTGATGTTTACCCTCATTAAGATCAGGTTTTGTCATGTATTTACACTTAATTATTGTAATACCACATTTTTTTGTTTGAATAAATTAATCTGAAAAACTGGAGTAAATACTTCAAGAGTCTCTGTGATTAAATGATGCACTGCGATTCGAAAAACAAAATACGAGAAACCGTTCGACGACGATGATAATAATGCTGAAAACGTCCTATCTTTCGAGAGATATGAATGGCTCTTTTATATTTTCATTGTTGGAAAATGGTTTGATATCAGGTCTAAACTCCTGGGTACTTTGCACTTGTGAGTCATCATCATTCATCTCAGTCTTTGTAGCAGCACCATTTTTAAAAACAGTTATATTAGTGCATGTTGATTATCTTATCTCCACTTGACTTGACTCGACTTGATTGCATCCATTGTATAAAACAAACAGTCATCGTAGAGAACGACATCAATGTTATAATCAGAACCATCGAGGATATTTTCCTTTCTGTTGACGTCCTCTCTCTTTTGTCTAAAATGTATAACTCGCCTCTCTCATCATGTTTGTCTCCCACCTCTATCTGCTCCATCTGAACTTTATCTCTATCACCACACAACTCTCTCTCTCTCTCTCTCTCTCTCTCTCTCTCTCTCCCTCCCTCTCTCTGCCGCTCCGTCACGGCTGACCTGCGTCCGTACTCTGCAGGGTCTATCCTGGTTGCGCCCAGCTGGCGTGCTGCTGTGGCTCGATTGGGCCGAGGCGGGAGGCAGTGCCAGCTTTACTGGTGCAGAAAGGGGCACACCAGGCAGACAGGCTCATTGTCAGCAGCGGTGGCAGAGGCAGTGCTATCCCCCTGGCTGCCACATCCACAACACACACACACACACACACGCACACACGCCTGAATATGTACAGTACGTATAAAGCTGCCTGCAACCGAAACACATTCGCACCGGCATCAGTGGACCAAAGCCAAATAGGTTTGATCCGATGGGGACCTAGTTAACTGTGACAAAACATTTGTTTGTACACACTAGCAAACTGTCACTCACACACACACACACACACACACACACACACACACACACACACACACACACACACACACACACACACGCACACATACATTGCAAGCGATTTGGTGGCATAGTACGGTATCACATAAAGCAACACATGAGTACATGTGGGCAGACGCCTAAGTGATGGGTTGGACTCTTGAGGCCGCCCCGAGCGGAGAAGTTCCCCGACGGCCGCCTGAGTGGCACGAAACAAGAAAGTGAGCACATATTAAACCACATGTATGTTATTGGCGTGTCTCAATCCCCAGGGTCCGCGCCCGCTGCCTCTCGTCATTAAGAGGGTGGAGAGTGGGGCCTCCTGCCTGCAGTTACCCCTTCATGTGCTCAGCTCCGGGTGTTTGGAGGCGCTCTCTCTCTCTCTCTCTCTCTCTCTCTCTCTC
>JAFBJT010105594.1:49739-70911 GCA_016785325.1 Chascanopsetta lugubris
TGGCAGTGTGTTTTGTTTTTGTTTTGTTTTTTTTACCTGAAACGACTGAACAAAGCTCAGCACCTTCAGCGAAAGCTTTCGGCTGGAGTGAAGCAGCTCTTGAAGGCTGGAAGAACAAACAAAGCCAGTTCTCTCTTTGTTATCGAGTCAAGTTAAGCTGGCGAGGATGCCGACTGGTACCGCTTTTTGTTTTTCTCACCTTTCGCTGCTGCAGAGTTTGTGCGAGGCTATCTTCCGGCACACTTTGCGGTTGAGCTCGGAGCTGAAGAGCGGCATGCCGAAGCACAGCTCCAGGGGGACCCACTCGTCCTCAGATGACGAAGCTGGAGGCAAAGCCACGTGGATCACCACATTAGACGCACCATCAAGAAACGGGGAGACGGTTCTAAAGACAAATTCACTTTGTTCTCTGGTGGGTTTTTTTTTTTTTACAAAACCTACAGTCTGGTTTTCCTTTCCCTTCACTGTTGTTCTCCTCCGTCACCAGTTCAAAGGACTCGGTGCTGCCGTTGGTGTCCAGGCCTCCACCCAGATGTGTATCTCCTTGAGGACGAGGCGAGACAAATGTCCATCAACGACCGGAATGTCTTTTGACAGCTGGAGAGCTGATCAGCGAGCGAGAGGCGTTCAATAACACTCTAGTTTTCTTTTCAATATTTGCTCGTCCGCTGGAACAAATCCTGCATGAATATCAATGTCTAACAAAATCTCCGGTTCCATGTGCAAACAGGATTAAATCGGTGCACCTCCAGGTAAAAGCAGACACACTTCGATTGGCATGTCCATTAGCGAAGGCCATGGCGATAAAGAGCCACAATTATGCAGACAAACAGCATAATTAAACTGGACGGTGAGCAATCTTTATCCAATTTGCACCATCAGCGCCACTGGCCATGAAAGCCAAGGACATTGTGACTAATTCAACTATAAGTCACATGCACACACACACACACACACACACACACACACTTTTAAATGCAAACAGTGGAATTGAAAGTGTCCCTGTTTTCCACACCTCTGCACTCGGCGCTGTCGCTGGGCCGGCGGCGGTGCCTGTTGTTGGAGTTGAGCATGGTGATGTAGCCGCACTGGTGCTCGAGGTCAACGTGCTCCTTCAGCGTCCGCAGAGCTTTGTGCGCGCACATGTTGGAGTAGTTGAAGTCTGCAGAGAAAGGAGAGGACAACACTGAAGCACTGCAGGTCTGCAGATAACGGGCTGGAGGTGACACGCTACGTTTTTGCAATTTTGCATTTACGAAGGTTTGTGAACACAGGAGTCAAAGTTGGAGCCACTCTAAAGTAGAAATGTCGCATTGGGGTAGAAAGGCTGACACTTGAACGAGCCACCAGCACCTCCCCGTCCAAACACTGGCCCACAAAATCATCCCTTACACAGCGAAACAAACATAATATGAGAAAATAGAGGCTGAATGTAGCATTTCAACAGATACACCCACTAATAGGCTCGTTCAAGACGACTGAGAGAGGTTATTTTTTGTACTGTACCTTTAAGATTCCACATTTCCACATTTATATCGAGCATAACATGCTTTAGCAGGAGATGTAGTGTCTCACCTCCCTTCAGATCCTCCTCGTCGAAGGGAAAAGGAATGTGGACTGCTTCTCCATGGCCGTGCATACCGTGACCCTGAAGGTTATACACACACACACACACACACACACACACACACACACAAACACAGTTAATATGACAACACATTAGATACAAGCATACAGCATAAGATAGCAAACATTCTGTGACTCAAATCCTATGAAAGACATGTTAGAGTGTAAACACCTGGATGAGAACAGCAGAGTGTGTGAGGGCGTCGTTGAGCATGGTCAGCACGTTAGACGTCGGTACGACTCCGGGGTCGTGACCCCAAGATGTGATCAGCAACCTGTCGTAGACCTGAGATACGAAAAACATTATGAAAACAATGATGTTGCCTGATGATTTCCTTGGTTTCAAGCACTTTCTTTTCTTTTTATGAACATCAATACGAGAGAGGTGAAAGTCTGGATTTGAGAACAACCAGGGTCAGTTACTAAAACAAATGAAATGAGACGAATCGGGTAGAAATGAAACCTGCTGCTACGTTTCCATAAAGTGACCCATTTGCATGATATTACTCGTCCTACCCAGAGAATTCACCACATCGGATTCTCTTTTGTTCCCGTCTTGCATTCCCAAGATGGTTATAAAAAAGCAAGGAGAAGCCTCGTAGGAGGGAGATGTGGGGGGAGAGAGCGGTGGAGAGTGAGAGAGTGTGACACTGATGGGGCCGGTGCTTTTTTAAAAGAAATGAGGATGGAAGGGAGGGGGGGGAGTGCCTTGAGGTTTAACCTCCGGTGTAATGATTACCTGCAAGGTCACGCTTTTAAAAATGGCGGGACGAGAGATGAAGGACAAAGATAATGAAAAATCACCCTCGCACTCCACAGGTTTTGAACAGGACAGAGCTTCTCTTATCCCACTTCAAAGGCGATTCTTCCGCTTTCATCTCTCGCGGAATATTTTTACTTATCCACCTGTATACATGCATATATTTACATCCCCCCCCCCATGGTTAATTATTAATGGCTCAGGCTAACCTGGAATATGTCGGGCAGTTTGCGGAGCCTGGAGCCTTTGGAGAGCAGCAGAGACGGCGGGCCTTGGCCAGTCACATGGTACACATACAGCTTGAACCAGATGGAGCTCACCTCGGGGATGGCCGGGCCAATGTGCTGCAAGGGGGAAACAAACACACACACACACACACACACACACACGTAGTCACACACACGTGCATAGAGGCAGAAGTAATACATGTCCAGTAGACACACACATACTGAAACGGGACACTGTTCTGTACGAACGAGTGAGGGACGATGGTTGAGCTGCGATTTGAGATGTGAGCAGCAAAAGGAGGAGAATTCTCCTAATTCCACTTCACCGGGTCCCAGCGGTCTGAGAGTCGACAGCAGCGTGAATGGCACAACAAGAGTTTAACTTCTTTCCCCTCGGTCTCTCGGGGCTCAGCCAGAAGTCTGGAGTCCGTCCAAATGGAAGAATTACTCATGAACCTCACCCCCTTCTCTCTCTCTCTCTCTTTCTCCCTCCCTCCCTCTCTCCCTCCCTCCCTCCCTGCCTGCTTGCCTGCCCCTCTTTCGTCTCACTCTCTCTTTGTGTAGTTATTGTTGCCGGGGGCAACTGCCGGCTGAGCGGTCACAAAAACATGGATGCACAAATGAGTGCACGCGGCGAGGGGGCAAACGCGACCAGCGACGGCCACGTGAAGACGTCTCACGTCTCGGCCCACGAGCGAACACGTGGTCCGGTATCACACCGGTCCCTCGCAACCAGGCGCCATACCTGCGGTGTGCAGCTGCTGATGGGTCTGATCTCATTGCTGAGCGGCGCCATCGACACCAACAGCTTGTAGTTCTTGTTGAGGACGCGGCTGCAGGTGGCCTGGTCCAGACCCAGCAGGCTCTCGCAGCGCAGCATGTCCAAGGGGAAACCTGGTGGAGTAAAACACAGGAAGGGTCAAAACTTAAAGACAGATCAGAGAGAGAGAGACGACGGAAAAAGTGTGCCTGTCTTGACTGGTTTCATTTTGGTCCATTTTAATTCATCAATTTAATTTTATTCTAAAAAATATTACAATACAATTACATACTCATGAAGTTATAATCATGTAAATGTTTGATTTTTTTCTATTACCCCTCAAATGAGCCCATTAAAGTACATTTACATGAGGAGGGGTGTGTCCTCATGTTTTTACAGAAGTAAAAGTGGATATGCTAAACCATTTTTTAGTTTAACTGACAACTTAGGTCTACCATAGGTTCTCCTGCGGGTTCAGATGGGCGAGGGTGAGGTGATGGATACAACACAGAGGTCAGCAAATCTTACACACTGCAACTTTAAAGGAGAAATGAGGCACTTTTGAACATAATTGTTAATATGACCTGATGAAGCGATGTGTGATTAGGCATTCTGTTGCTACTTGTCTCACACTCCACTGGCGTGAGAGAGTAACAACTTGCACACAAGCGGAACCAACCAAATGTTGCCGTTTTGACGTGTGTGTGTGTGTGTGTGTGTGTGTGTGTGTGTGTGTGTGTGGGCGTGTGTGGGCATATAAATCTCAAAAGGAATGCTAATAACCTCCGCACCCAGTAAATGTCACCCTGACATTGCATTGATTTGCATTGTCAACCACTTATCCTGGCCGGGGTCACACGGGTAGCAGCTGCCACCTAAGCAGCGTTGCACCTGAGCCCAATGGATCTTTACCGCAGGTGGCGAGTCCACGGGACTGAAAGAGGCATGCATGGGGTAATGTGGGGTAAAGCATCTTGCCTAAGGACACGTCAGCGTGCCAGATGGGGGAGGCTGGAACCAAACGTCTGACCTCAGAAAACAGCCACTACTGCCCGACACAAACACCAAGTGCTGTCAAGACTGGACTAAGTTTATGTATCAGATCTAATGTCATAACAGTCTCAGTGTTGCAGGTTTGTTCTCTTTGCTGTAAAAAGACATTCTCACGTGCAAAGATCTTAATTTATCTGCGACAGCAGGTGAAAATTAAAGAGGCTAGAGGTGTCATTCAAAAGCTGACAGTGATAATGAACAGATAAAATATGACCAGAGATGACTTTTATCACTGTGTGGTCTAAGAATAAAGCACCGTGAAAACATTAGATTAATATATGGATATATATTAAAACACAGACAGAAATAAACCCTTCCAGGAGCCAGTTGATGCGAGTGAACCGCAGCTGCACGCTAATAAGCTCAGATTCGAACGTTGAATGTTGTGCAAAAGTCATTTGTATCCGAGCAAACTCAAGCACAATCATTTCCTGGTAACGCAGAGGCAAAAAGTCTCATCTGATGTTTTCGTACGAGAGCTGAACCTTCCTCGCGTCCTAAATGAGCAATCGTCGCTCCGCTCTCGCACCAACGGGGGCCGAGAGCAGCTTCAGCACGTTCTCACTCCTCGACACGAGTCTGGAGCAGCAGCTGACGACGGCCCAGAGATAAGACAATCAGGGAGGAGGCGCGCTGCCAAAGCAAACAAACAGCATCTGGTGGCATATTGGCGGCTACATGGCAACACAGGCATTTGCCCCGTCGCCGTCGGACGACTCTCACGTGCTCTCTGCAGCGCCCTCTAGAGATGGGAGCGGAGCAACACACCTTCAGGCTGGATTTGTGCTGAGCCTCAATGCAGAACAATTCAGCCCAGAAACAACAACTGAGACGCAGAGCTGTGAAACAGATGTGGCAAAGGACGCACGGGGAACTTTGTCTTTCTCATTTTCAACACCAACCAAAATGTGAACGCTTCATTTGTTATTGATTTTTGAAGTGCGCAAAACAAGTGTAATTTAGAGACACGTTTTAAAATCTGAAACGGAGTTATGATACAAAGACGTCAAGTGTTAAAGCTGCGGATTCACTGAAAACCCATGTTTTTAATTAAGAAACTAAGTAACTAGTAGTAGGAATTTAGAATTCAGGGTATTACTTCAACCTCAACACAAACAATCAACAACAAATGCAGATAAAACACGAAAGCATTCATCATTATCATTAAATCGCTTCCCACAAACACTGATGTATGAGGTTTTGGTCTTGCATATGGTTACATGGTTACACATAAAGGGATTGAAAAAGTGGGCGTGGTTACCTATATTTGGGATATCAGGTCCCTGGTCCTGAGTGAGTTCTTTGTTATAGCGCAGGAAGAGGATGGTGTTTTTCAGGGTCAGAGCGTGGTCGAAGTAGCGCTGGGCCTCGCCCTCCGCCGTGCTCTCCACCTATAGAAACACAGAGCAGCAGAGAGTTACACATCAGCTTGTCTATGCGATTGAGCGCATGTATGTGAGCATGTGCAGAACCATTGGCTTTGACGAACCAAACCGATTGTCTCACCTTCTCCAGCTCGGCCAGGAAGCTGTCCAGAGTCTCGTCGGACAGCTTGCCCACCTCAAACATGGTGACCGCATGACTTTTCAGGTTCTGGTACAAAGACAAACACACCGTTACAAACAGAACAGGACACAGTGTGTACATCTGCTAAGGTCAACGATCCCCTTCAATCCAATCAAGCTGGACTCATTTGAAAAAAACCAATAGGTCGAGGTCCATCAAGATCCATTTGTTGATGTTGGTGAAATTTATTTTAGAGAAAGTTGAAGGAACTAAGTGAAAAAACAAACAAACATCCACTTTAATCTTAGGATCTTTGGCGAACTTTGATTTTGTGGAGCTCCATCCGATCGCTTTGGAGCAATTCTACTGATAAATAAACCAACAGAGGCAGGAGCGAAAACAAATCCTTGGGGAGGGGTAATAACTCTCCGTAATGACCCTTTAAACAGTGTGATTTTACAAGTGAGTGCGTGATTGAGTTCCAATCGATGGACTCACCGGGGACAGGTTGCCCATCATGAGGAAGGCGGTGAGGGTGGAGTCGAAGAGGAAGGCAATTCTCTTGGTGGGAGCAGCCGGGATGCTCAGGCTGCTCACGCTGGCTGTGTCCGCTACACAACAGATTCATCACAAAGAACATGTGCAGTGACATTAACGCCGATTCAAACACCACCACCTGCCGTCACCACTCAAAAGACTGAGGGGGGCGTAAATTCATTTGCGAGGGATCAAATGTGTCTCGTGGGACCAAACCATGTCTCTCTCTCTCTCTCTTTTTCCAATATATTTCTTCTAACAGACAATATACGGGACAGATGAGCATGGTTATTTCATAACATCAGTCTAGCAAGCAGAGGAAAGTCCAAATAAAACCCGACATTACAAGAGTTTCACCAAACACCCATTAATGTGAGAATGGCTTTCAGGAGCATGACCGAACTCTCTCTGGGATTAATTAGCACGACTGCTTCAAACTTCACAAAGTATCATTCCGGAAGTACGGCGCGCATTCACCGCTCGGTGTATTTACACGCACACGTCATCGAAAAGAGGCAAAAGAGAGAGGAAAGTGTGGCCAGACCTTGGTCCTCCAGACTGGTGGTGTCGGTGTCGGTGGCAGAGGAGCCTCCCTCCATGACGGGACTGCCCTGCTCCCAGGACAACAGCATCTTCTGAGGGTCCATGGTGCTCCTGACACAGAGGACATGACATCATGGGATGCTACACATCATGGAGCCTGTGTGTATTGATGCTCTTCCTCCCACAGATTGTTATTTTGTCTCCGCGCGGAGTCCGATTGGCAGATCTCTGTCCCCGGACCGAGCGAGCCAGAGAGAGAAGCGGCCAGGCCTGAGCAGAGCTGGCATTCTGTCTTCATGTGTCCGAGCCCGACCCAAGTTCCATGCCTTTCTCTGATTACAAGCATGTGAGTCATGCGCAACTCAAGTCCCGGCCAATGTGGCAAAACCCAGAATATCATCTCCAAGATTTTATTCACGCTCTCTGCAGCCAATTCATCCACCGAGTGAGAAGTTGGTTTCAAATGATTTGATATTTCTATCATTTGAAAGAGAAGGATTGACAACACGGAGAAGGACAAGATGTTTCTGAATTTAGATGAGATTGTGAACATGTAACAAAGTTGTTTTTTTTTCTCAGAATCTTGCAGTACGGGTGACATTGCCTTTGCTAAGCGCTGGATACACCGACACGTACTTGAGTCTGTTGACAGAGGGTGCGTTCTTCCAGGTGGGGTGGAGCTGGTCCGAGCCGATCGCCTGACCTTTCTTCACAGCGAAGCCGAGGCGACAGTACATGGACACGGCGTTCTGACCAAACACAGAGGAAACACACGTCAGGAGACACTGGACAGCGCGTGAAACACAACGAACACCATTAGTCCGGTGTTTCTCACCGCGGTGGACGTTTAGAAGCCCGGAATGTAACAGAGCAGGAAAAGAATGGTCGTTGACTCCAAATGAAAATGTTACTGTGTTATTTCACAACTCCAAACCACCACTGTTATTTAGCCGCGCACCTGAACCTGAAGAGTGCAGCTCCGGCTGCAGTTATCTGTCTGAGCCAGAGAGGAACTAGGCCAGCACCCTCCGCTTTGTGTTCACACTCGACCCGACGAGTCGTTCTCCTCCATCACAATCATGAGCGTTCACGGAGACAGCCAAGCCTACGTGACCACACCTGGGTCACAGAGCAAGTCCACTAGATAAAACATGGCCGTGCGACAGCACGGGCTGTCCAACGCCGAATGTAAAAGGTCTATATTTACTGTATCTGGCACTGGGTCAGGTTTTCATGTTCCCTCTAAGCAATTCACAGTAGAGTTTACATTCACCCGTCACTCAGACATTGATACTGTGCATCTATGTGTGTGTGTGTGTGTGTGTGTGTGTGTGTGTGTGGGGGGGTGGGGGGTGGGGGGGGGGGGGGGGGGGGGGGGGGGTTCAGTATCATGCCCAAGGACACTTGAGCATGCGGAGTGTGGAAAAGTGGGATTCGAACCTCTGACCTTCTGGTTAGAGAACAGCTCCTCGGACCTCTCAAGGGGCAGGTCACTCGGGCAGTGATAACAAAACTGCATGCATTCAAGATGACGACATCCTCACTCAAACTATACAAATTGTAAAAAAAAAAATTTAACCAAAAGTAACATTTACTTTAGTTAAAGGTCAAACTTGATCAAATAAAAAATACAAGGTGAAGGATGAGTCAGGTTGTTGTTCTTTGCAGATTATTGCTGAATCACATGGTCACATAAGCCTGACATTAAAGCCCAGAGAGACTTTAAATTCACCTGAACGCACCCACAGCATCAACAATAAAAACTAATTTCTCTCAAAGTAAGTGTCTTAAAAAGTTAGAAGAAAGGTGCTTCTGTGCGCCTCTCACTTAACACTTGGCTGAGTTTCTCATTATTGCCTGGAAAGGAAACTGTATATATGCAGTCATTAATTTGCCGTGCTGTTAAATCTTTTATCCAGACCGAAAAAGCCGAAACAGTCCAACTCTGCCGGGCTTGATTGCTTTCTACACCTTAGTCCAACTCTCAGCCGTCGTCCTATCGTATCTCAAAAGGCCCGAGCCACATGCCAGAGTGTTAAACCTGAGTCAAGGTAGAAAAAGTAGAGAAAACATCTTTTTTCCCCAGGAAAACTACGGCCACCGCTGCCCAGGAGCTCGTCTCCCTCTGGAGTGCTGCCTTTCAGTGGCATTAATGAGATGAGAGCGAGGACCCAGGGAGTTCAGCTCCTCACTCTGAGGTCCTGACACCGAGACGGAGTCTGGCTCCCGCTCTCACAGAGGGTGAATAGGAAACAGCGGAGAACTGGGTCAGAGCGGAGCGCCAATTCAAATGGAATGGGGCTCTGACAGAGTCATGGGGGATAATAATGGATCTCATCTGAGCTAAATGACACTTGTGTGCGTGTGTGAGTATGCGTGTGTGTGTGTGTGTGTGTGTTTGAGCGCTGGAGTGTATGTCTTAGATGTATTCAAATGTGTGTTCAGGTTCAAATGTTCAAAGCCTGCAATGTAAGACCACTGCTTTTGTCAGTGACAGAAGCAAAAATGAAATATTTTTCAACCGGCAAATTGCCTACATTTATTTAATATATTTTGAAGGTTAAAGAAAGGAAATGTAATGTTGAACAGTGTTACTTTCTCACAATAGATGCCAAAATGTTATCTTTTGGCTCCTCGTCAGAAATCATCAGAAAACAAAATCTAAGCAGAAAATAAAATATGAGCTTTTTTACTCTCTCTTGAGACAAAACTTTGAAAATCGAAAAGGCTGAACTGGAAGGAGGGAAAGTAACTGCCTCATTGTGTCAGGGTCAATTTTGAGAACGGGGTCATATTCTGCTGCTCATTTCATCATCCTCTTGTGCGAAGATGTCACAAACTTTACAATTGGAAATTCTGCAGCCAGCGGACACGTACCTTCACTAAGTCCAAGTCGATCTCCAAGACATTCGCCAGCTGACAGAGAGAGAGAGAGAAGATTGGACAAAAATAAAAGTTTGAGTTGAAAAGTGAGTGAATGAAAACAGAGCGGGTTGCACGATGAGCCTTATTTTGGAAAACCAACCTCTGCTACGTTTGTTTGCTCGTCAATGGAGACGAAGATTTTGTAGAGAAGCGTTTCGAAGTAATCGCCCTGCACGCGGTTCATGACGAAGCCTTCCAGAGGGGGCACTATAAGGCGCAAACGGCAAAACGTGCAATTATGTCCCCATGCTATTCATTTCAATACATATGAATGATTAAACACAGACACACACACACACACACACACACACAGATGTACCTGAGATGCAGCTGTCATCAGATATAGGAACATCCAGGTAGATGAAACCCCGGTTGTACAAGCCTGTAACAAAAGGTCAAATATATACAGTGTGTAGTAATAATAATAATGAATTAACATCTCTGTTGTGGGACGGAAGAAATGTCTTATAGTCAATTGTGTGGATACTGAAGTTCATCTGAACAGAGTTTAATACAAACCCTCTATTAAACATCCGACTATTATTCCGATCAGCCTGGGTCTTTGCTGTTTAATTGCATTCTCACCGAGTCAGGAACACTCCAGTGGCAGACGCTCATCACTGTCAAACTTCGCCCTAATTAACATTTAAACTGCACCGACACAACTTCAGTCCCCGTGCTTCATCTTTTACATTCATGGCAGCACACTGACTTAAACCTCCGCTGCGGCCTCCGCACGCAGGCTTGCAAGTCCGCCGAGGACAGACTTTTGTAATCTTATCGACGTGTTCAGCTCAAATATTCCACTTTGATGGTCCCTGTCATTGTATTGAGGGCGGTAGCAGCTCAGCGGTCAGAGCGGTCTCCTGTGGAAGGGAGGAGGGTCATGGGTTCCAAACCAGCTTCAACCATGTTACGGTGTCACCGGCCACGACACTTGTACTTGTACCCTTAATCCCGATACCTCGGGACCCGGATTTCTAGATAAGCAGTAAACAGTGACATGAAGTCATTGTAGAAAAGTGTGTAGGATATAGTGACATCTGGAGGAAACCCTGACGTCACCCTTCCCATTCGGACATCTCAGTAAGAAATCTGAGTATTACTGTAACATTGAAATAGTTTCACCTGCATCACACACACTTGACCTTTAATGTTGAAAGAGTAAATACAGTCAGTCCACACTTCTCACAGTAGACTCTTTAACGTGTCACAACGGTGGCTCAGTGTTTCACTGAAACCTTTCATTAGCCAGTTAAAACGGCAGTTAGGAACGTTCCTGTTGGGTTAGATCGAAAACCTGGGAGATCAACTAACAAAACAAATGTGTGATCATTTGTGACTCGTGATAAGTGCTCTAACGTCTCTCGCTCCGAGACATTGCCTTGTGTTTGCCTTTGTTCATGTGGACTGTGGCGAACGGCCAGAGTCAAAATCATTCAAATCGGATCAAGCGTCTCGTATAATGACAGAGAGGATGTGAACACAAACACGTTGTGACCAGTGTGGACGGACACAGCTGGGACTGAGACTCACTCAAGACGACGTTGTACTCCATTGATCCCGCGAGCTGAGGACCCGAGTCGATCATCTTGTCGATGGCCTTCTTCTCTGCAGTGGAGCAGATCTGGAGCAAAACGCACAACAAAGACACGACATTAGAGTTTCCTCGGTACACGTGCGACCACCCGTTTCCGTGGAAGTGAAAAATCTCCGCCTGGTGAATAAATAGTCTTGCACATGAAAACTGTTGTGAACTGCTTCTTTTATTTCTACAGGAAGGCCAGAAGAAAGGCTGTGAGCTTAACAAGCTCAGGTGGGATCTCCACATTCAGCACTGAGGGTGAACAGTTTCCAAGGTTAACACTCAGGTTAAAGGTGCGGTGCGTACGATTCGAACTTGACAAGTCCTACACCCTGGTACTTAAGTGCAGTGTACATGAACTGTAGATGAACAGTTGAGTGAAATATGATACTGAATTGTTGTTCAGAGGCTTAAGGCGTTCAAAGTTGAAGACAACACATTGTAATATATTCATGCTCTCGTTCCGCCCACCCTGCCACTTTGATTGTACCCGTCCTGAACCGGTTTCCGAAAAAACAAACGCACAAAAAGAAAACACTGAGACATTATACAAACAGACGTCTCGACTCAAATAAAGTAACGTTGCTCTTGACTCACCCTGATGTCATCCTCAGTGATGTAACCCGTCTGTGCCACCCACCACGGCTCCACAGAGATCTCTACTGGTTTGGCTGGAAGCAGATCCCGAGCTGATTTCCTGCGGAAGAATTTCTGAAGCAGAACAACAGGGTGAAAACATTTCTGAGGGATTCATCTGAACACAGATGCGTGCAATATTCATGCATTTATTATTTGATATTCAAGAGCCTGTCTTGGGGGGGGGGCATCTTACTTTGGACGACCTGCACTGGTTCATCAGGTCGATGTACTGGTTTCTCCCGATACCCAGCAGCCTCAGACCTGTGGGCCGACAGGGGAATGGGTCACGGGGTGACTGGGTAAAACTCAAAACCTCACGCCTCGCTAACTGGATTTGAACTTTCTGCACAGCTGCACATCCATCCCACAGCAAATAAACGAGGCTGCAGTGCACACACACAAATGCGTCTCAAACATTTTTCAACGACAGCCTCCGAGGATTATGGGAGAGGAAAGTGACGAGAAGTTTGAGAGCATGTTTCTCTGGATATTTCAAACTTTAGGTTTGGCGCTTGCCTCGGCCTACAGAGCCGTAACACTGACGCATCCCCATTCTGCAGGAACACGCACACATACCTGACGAGACAGTGCCCTGACACACACACACACACACACACACACACACACACACAGCTAATCAATTCACCAACACACACAGAGGATATCTTATGATAAGAGCACGTGCATGCTTAGCGTGGATCTTGGAAAATGATGTGCCATACACTTTCAGCTTTATGGTCCGTATGCGAGTAGCACCCTGTCACCTCCTCTCGCTGCCTGTGCTGCGCAGACCAGCAGGGGGCAGAGCGAAATGTGCTGGGACGTCTGCCAGCACAAGCTGGTACCAGTAAGGGCTGCCCTGGTTTCAGCCTCCGCACACAGCAGAATCTTACGTGCGTCTCCTGCTGTTTCGCCGAGTCGCAGACACAACACAACATGCAAACATTCCACCCACGCAACACACACACTCTCTCTCTCTCTCTCTCCCTCACACATGCTGTTTTCGCTGCCTCTCCATCCACCCACTTCTGCATGACACACTTCCAAAGCTCCTCCAGGGAGATTAGGGGAGAGAGGCTCGTCCGAGCACAGGCTCCGACGGCCTGCTGACAGCCTTCTGTCTCTGCGGCACCGAGGTCCTGCGCTGCCAGGACACAGACACACGGCAGAGCGGCAACAAAACATGCTACACTTTACAGCAACGAGCTCAAATGACTCGGTGACCGCCCTTAGCGTGACTTCGAACCGAGACGCAGTCCTCAAGGTCCCACGCTTCATATTTCTGCAGGGGCTTATTTATAAGTTTGAGCATTACAGAAAGACGTTCATGGTTTTAAGAACAGAAGAAACAAACATCTTTAGACATCTTCTCTGTCTGCGGCTGCAGCATCAACAGGTCTCTTTTCTAATTGTTGCACCACTGGGTCAAAACACGGGTCACTAGGTTTGGTGTTAAAGGGGCAACGGGGAGCTTTTCTGTTTATCATGTGAAGTGACTCGGTTCCCCAGAAAATGATGCGTGCAGGCGTCTCTGAGCTCACGGTCGTGCAAGCAAGAGGCATCGAGTATCGGGCAGTGCATCCTCATCTCACTGACTGTTGGGCTCTCAGACCCTGTGCATGGATCAGTACAGCGCCAGTCATCTGAAGACAAGTGGAGTATAGCTAACGGATTCACCAATAGTCTACTTTTCCATCACTGTCAGTGTCAATAAGACTGAATAGGACTTAAGGCCGGTGGTGGAGTGGATGTGGAAATGAAGGCACAAATACACTTTGCCTGAGCAGCAGCTGAGACAAAATCTTTGAGCCGCTTATCCTCTTCTCAATGGGTTTTTCAGTGGATGGGAGTTCATCTCATCCCTAATGCATGTGTTGAGACCACACACACACACACACACATATACACACACACAATGAAACTAATATGGCAGGGAACTTTTAACAACAAAAGAAGAGTAATCTGCTATCAGAGGAGGAGTAGCAGATTTTGAAGGAGGGCAACAAAACACTGACAACAGCTCTTCACATAGATTGGATTTCAGGTAAACAATCAAAGACACCACAAAGTGGAAAACTGATTAGTGGATCAGAGTAGTAGCACTGCTGAGGACATGTTTTGCTTCAAGACGACAAAGTTAACAAAGACCCTATGGCAGTGTTTGAATTGGAGCTGCATGCTTCCTTCGTTTAGCACCTTCATCATCTAATAAGAAGTGGAATCTCATTTTCTATCTCATGGGGTTTTTCATTAGGTTTTGAAGTGATTTCTGAGAACATCACATCACACAGTGACAGCTTTGTTTCCCAAGAGGCAAATTTGATTTAGTATGGAATGGGCTCTGTATCAGTTCGTTCGAAAACCACTCGCAGGATGTTGTTTTCATAATAAAGAACATTTATGTCTAATACTTGTCCTTGTCAGAAGCTATGGTCTGTCATTCGTTTTCTCAAAGAATCCCCAAACCAGCGGTAATAAGAAACCAAAACACAGAAGCAAAAATACTTCTGTCAGAAAGGTTAGAAACAAACAAACACATTATGCTGCACCTGTCACAAGGCTGGCATCCAGGTGCCAATGGCTCATTTTCCTCTTACACGTTTTATTATTTTTTTTATTTTTAAATGCAATCTGTTTGGAAAAACAGATAAACAGAATGAAAATAAATGAGTCTGAAAAGTCAATTAGTCTGTCAATTATTTTTTTTCGTTAATAACAAATTCCAGTGGGTGACAAAACGGATCTTGCCTGGAAATGAATTATTCATTTGAACCATAATAATAACTTTGAGTCATCTGGAGGTAAAGTTGCATTCGAGTGGTAGCATTCATCACGATGCATCCATTCTGAGTCAATGTAAAGAATATGGTTGTGCAACATGGCAGCCTGATGATGATGATGATGATGATAGAATGTGTTGGAAAATAGAGCAGGAGATCATTTAGAGTGGGAGGTGTTAAAATGAATACACAGTCGTAAAGTCATCAGGATGGAGAACAGGAGGAGGAGGAGGAGGAGGAGGGAACTCCGAGAAAATAAAAAGTGAAAAAATAAAACTCACAGTCCGCAGCAGTGAAGTTGGGCAGGGAGTCGTAACTCTTCTCACTGTTCATAATGTCCTGGAGGTGCAAAGAGAAAGAAGAAAGGAGAAGAATTAAACTCATTTCTGCCTCTCCTCTCTCTGTCCCCTGCCTCTGATTAATAACAGGATTAGCAGATCTGCGCTGCCATGCTAATTTCTGCTCCCCCCGTTTTCATTAAACGCTTAAGTCGGATTATAAGAATATGACATAGCCTTTGGCAATTTCACTGGCTGCAGCCAGAGCTCAGTCAAGTTGAGTTTAGCAGCGTTCACGTGGTGGTGGGTGGAAGGGGAAGTGAGCCCGAGACTTAATGTTTTGTCGTTAGTTTGTGGATGGAGTCGCTGAAGGCTAGGATTTTAGCAACAACATGCAAATACAGATTTAATCAGGAATAATCTGGTGTCAACCAATATATGGGGGGAGGGGCTTAAAGGTTCAGAGGGTCGTACACAAATCAGAAGTCAGTGCTTTGGTGTGCACCCAAAATGTGCTTGAACCCTACGTTACCCCTGACGACTGTCGTGATAATATGTTTGGCTCAATTTTAATAATATAGAGAGAAAAATCTTTATTTTCTCTCCATATAAAAACCATTTCTTGGTGGAGAAGCTAAAAAGAGAAGGCTGCACTAAATGAGCTTAAAGTTAAAAATGCAATTAATACAGTATCCCATCAGCCCTGTGGTGAAAGCTAAGCTCTCACGGCACATGAACATGACCTGCCTGACTTTTGCTTTAAGCCGAGTGGAGGGGGGGGGGGGGGGGGGGCCCGGGGGGGGAAAGGGGGGGGGGGGGGGGGGGGGGGAGCCCGGAGAGGAAAGTTGACTCTGTTGACATTGGTCACATCACCCATGAATCACTATCTCTCTAACTTGAGGCTGCTCTCGCTTAGAGGTGTGCACCTCACAGACTCGTTGTTGTTGTTGTTGTTGTTGCTGTGTGGTCAAACAGCATGACAGGGTGTGCACAGGTCAGCTTCATTCGGTCTAACTGAAATCATTGGTTATGTTTATTACAGATGTATTGATTGCCATCAGGGTTTGAAGAGGATTTCCACAAATAAGATAAAAGGATCGAAAGCAATAACAATTATGAATGCATCAATTATCAATGATAGTTCAATTGTGAAATATCAAGCCTGACATGTCTTTCATAATGTTTTAGGAATACTTGCCCTTTTTTTTGTCAATACAATTTTTAGATTCATTAGTATTGAAAATGTAACTCCCTTATATTAGCATTGGATCCTAAAAATGAATATTGGTCTTTAGCATGTACATATAAATTACACAATATATAATTCAAAGTCATCAGCATGGAGTGTAATGGCATGGGCTCAGTCAGTGTAACATAAGGGAGTGATTCAGATGTCAGGGAGGAATCAGCTTCTATCAGTCTGTAACAGACCGGTTCTCCACGTGACTGAGCTTCATCAGTGAGAAAGTGAGTCGTCACAACGTAACTGAGGAACTGAGATTTTTTCCCTGACCTGGAATCATATTTGTGCATCTCCCCGAGCGCCTCCATGAATCTTCAATAGACACTGACTGACACCTAGTGCCTGACTCATGCCAGGACAATCAACATGGGTTAATCCAGTAGTATTACTGCAGTAATACACTGACACTATACGGCACAATGACGTGCGGCATTTTACATTTCTCTTTGGCGAGTCATTTGAAATGTCACTCAAGCCAACGGCTGACAAAGACAACTTCCTCTTTACAGATACCGTAGAGTAGCACGGGCGACGGTACGGCTACACAAAGTGTCACCTCCCATCTAATATGATTCAGTATTTTTTCCACAGGTGGTGAAACAAAGACCAAAACAACAAAGCTCTCAAAAAGCCCAGATCCTTTCCTATTGTGACGGTTTCCTTGGTTCGAGCGGGTGTTTCCAGGGACGTCCAAAACATTTTTTGAAAGCACTGTTCGATTCAAATGAACAGAGACTGGATGTTTCCAAACCGATTCAATCTATCCGCCGCCGCTGCAAAACCAAACAATCCCGGCTCTGTTCCTCTCACTTTATTCACCTTGTATTGTTCTGACAGACGAAAACGTGAGGGTCGCCAGAGCTATTGTCAAACTGCGTGCATCAGAGACACAGATGTTCCTGTGTGAGACGATGGTCAAACAGTGAGCAGGGAAACATCTGCAGTGCTGCGTCGTGCCGCTTACCTCCATGATTCCTATGTAATATGAGAAGGGAGTGACTCGCAGCCCCTTGACCATGATGTCAGACAGGTGGTACGGGTACAGCATCAGGTGGTCGCGGCTGTACTTCAGCAGCTCCTCGTAGTACTTGCGCTCGTCCTTCCTCACATGCCGCACTGATCATTACGCACGCACACACACACACACACACACACACACACACACACACAGACACACACACACACACACACACACAACACAGAGCAGTGAGGTCACAGCTAAAGTTCAGTGTTCCTACAGTAACATTCATCTACACCGGATCAATCCAGGTTAAGAGGGAATATTGATCTGAAAACTAGCTCCAGAAGGTCACACAGAGAATAACAGTATTGATTCAATCAAGTGGGTTTTTTTTTATTAAACATACCTTTTTAGGGACAACTGCACATTTTGTTGTGGATTTAATTGGGAATATAATCACTTTCATGCCCATTCAAGACAGGTATGGTTAAGGATGTTGCTCATATTGTTCAATCTGCAGCCACAGTGGGTCCAAGTAAACTAGGAGATAAGCTATATAGTACTGAATGTGTGGGCTGCAGGAAACTGAGACTATAATCATTTGATTGTATAAAATAGTGTTTTCATTCCCCAAGACCAGGGGCCTCAAACTTACTTTAACTCAGAGTTGAGATACACCGCAATTGAATTTCAAGTGGGAAAGTAAAATCATGGCATAATGACCAATAAACAACTCAAAAATGTTCCCTTTGTTTTGGTGCACAAACGCATCATTTACAAACGTGGATTACAGGTCACAGTGTATCTTCAAAAGCACAAACCATGTATTGTTTGGAAACGAAGATAAAAGAAATGACTTTACACTTTGCAAAGTGCGGGATGGGACCCGCTAGTGTCCCGATTTCGGGCCCACGGGCCATGTGTTTGACACCCCTGCCCTGGACGGAGCCCTGCCAGATCTGTAAGTTAGGATTCACTCCATCACCTTGGTAGAGGTTTTATTTCGGGGGCAGCTGCCGACTGGAACTTTACTAAAGTTGTAGGTTCAGTACTAATGTGGCGGCCCCACTTGCTCACCTAGGTTATTGCGGAATCGCAGTTGGTTGCGGATGCTGTACAGCAGCACGTGCTTCTCATACTCGCGCTGAGAGTTCCCCAAGGACTGCGGGAGGAAAAGAACACAACATTAAGGGTGAGGGCCATGACTGGATGAGATTAAAACCCTAATTGAGTTCAGATGATGTCAGACTTTAAGATTCTTGCAGGGTCAGTAGAAATGGCTGCTTCAGCTGCGAATACAATCAACTTATATTCCAAGGATCCGCCAGTCTGCCCTGATGGATCTGTGGAAGTGTCAGTGGTGGACTTGAATGAATTGGAGCTCAGCCATGTAAGTACCGATCAATGCTAATGGCATGTTCGATGTCTTGTACGGGCTGTGGAATCCGGACAGGCTGTCTTTATATACACAGAGTGAGATAAGGTGCACAAAAGAAAAATACAACTGATAGATGTAGATAGATGGAGATAGATCTGTAGAGGACAGACTGTTAAACTTGACCAGCTGAACCACAGAGATCCTAGAGGTCTGAGGTCAGCCATGTTTTGTTGTGGTTGAGCAGCGGTGGAGAGGACACACAGAGACTCAGGAACATCCTCCTCCTCTCCACCACGTGATGGTACAATGCCACAGTGTTTCATGCAGGAGACAAGGGGTCTACGCAGACCACTATTAGAGAAGCATGATTCTGATTTATCCACATTTCAAGACAAAAGCACACACACACACACACACACACACACACACACACTGAGACCAGAGAAGTGCCTGCATTATGTGCATGTGAAAATTGATTAAACTGAATATGTGGTGGCAGTTATAAAAGGAAAAAGTGCTAACATTCTGTATTGGTGGTAATCACCCTGACGTCCTGGTCACTTTACTATACATTGTGCAAATGTCATGTTTTATGTGTGGAGAGAGGGAGAGAGGGAGAGAGAGAGAGAGAGAGAGAGAGAGAGAGAGACAAAAATGTTATTGGTTATTCTTCCTTAACCATTGACTAGTTACAGTGCGGTTGTTAAAGGAGAAATGCTGAGAACGCATTTTTTTGCTGAATCTCTCTTCTCTGGTTGTGTCTCACATCAAATCACAGTGACTAAAAACACACCTGAATCTACATGTGTATTTTGTTTCATTCGTCACTTACTCAGGTATTGTAACGTCTCGCAATACATCAAATACTGCAGGGTCGAAGAATCACAGTATTACTGGGTTTCTGTTCGATTACCATCAAGGGTCACGCATCCCATCATATGCAAGTTCCCAGTCTGACTCTGAACGTCGTCAAAACCTATTTGTCCGCACGGCACAAGTTGTCTCACATGTTGTCACTGTGTAAATTCTCACATTCGTATTGTCAATGATACACGTGTGTCGATATCCTCTGTGTCAGCGGCTGCACGAGCTGTGATTATCAGCACAATGCATGTTGTCGTGTCGCCATTATAGTCGTCCATATTGTCATAACTGTCAATAACAGAGCGAGCTGTCATGTCGTGTTGATTGTCAACACAGTACATGTTGTCTTCCGGGCTTGTCAGAGCTGCACACTGACCATACTGTTTACATTGCTGTCTATTCTGTGAACGTTGCCATGGTGATCATCCATACCACACATGTTGCCATGGTGATTACCTGCTCTCTAAAAGTAAATCTAATTTTGCGGGTATAATATGTGTACACCCCCCTTCCACCCCCCTCCCCTCCCTCTCCCTCCTCCTCCTCCCCCTCCTCCTCCTCCTCTGGAGCTCCTCTGAATGGCTTCTTCCATTTATCTCTGACTCAGGTATTTCTCCCTGGTGGGAAGTTGTGGAGGCTTCCACCGTCCACTGCCGTGGATTCCGTGGGCTGTGATGTTGTGAAACATAAATACTGTGAGACTTGGCAGGGGCTGTCATCATGTGATGTCAGTGTGAGTCCGGTGGTCGGTCATGGCTCCGGATGGTGAAGCCGCTGCAGAGGCAGGGGCTGGCGGGGCGATGTGTGCCTGAGCACCGCGGTGACATTGACAGGTTCACACACACACACACACACACACATACACACACACACACAAAGAAACACACACGCACACGGAGACACACATACACCTGAAAGCCCCGGTCCCCGTTAAACCCCGTTACCTGTTTGACATTAGCAGGGAGCTTGTTCCACGGGTAGTTCTGCCTGATGTGAAATTCCACGTCCGTGTTCATCGCTAGCTAGCTAGCTAGCAGGCTACAAGCTGCGCTCCTGGACACGAACACACACGGGCTCCCGAGCGGGTCCACGGTGACTTCCGGTCCCCACCTGACACCCGGCGAGCGAGAGAAGCGGAGCCCCGGTGAGAGGAGGAGACGTTTTCTCCGGTGACTTGTTATTTTTTTTTTTTTTTACCTTCACGATACAACGCTCACTTCCTTGTTGTATTTTCGAACCAGCCGTTCGTCACGCTCGTGGCCACGGACGTCACTTCCGGCAAAGGCGTGACAGTGGATGTGAATGGAGCTCGTGACGGATGAGAGGTGATTGGTTTATTGGAGATGATCAATAGTTACGGTCCGTGTCAAGGAGACTCTTCATTGCCGAGATTACAGTGTCGCACAGCGTCACTCACTCACTTGCAGAGAGAGGTGGTGAGAGTGACAGGGGCGGATCCAGCCTCTGTGGGGCCATAGGGCAACAGTCAGCCCCCCCCCCCCCCCCC
>JAFBJT010105595.1:0-28188 GCA_016785325.1 Chascanopsetta lugubris
GGGGGGGGGGGGGGGGGGGGGGGGGTCCTCATCGAAATGCAGCCACGGGGTGTTGAGAAACATCACTTCATGAATGTTATCTCATAGAGCAGCAGCAGAAAGCATGATGAACAGATCTGTGATGAAGTACAACATGTTCAGTAAGTGGATGTTTCCTGTAATCACTTACATGCTGATGATACCACAGCATCCACACACACACACACACACACACTGTGTGTATCCGTTTCACAGAAACCGTGATGATGATGCTTTTCCTCATGAGCTGTCAGACTGGCTCCCATCACTCTGTGGACCTCTGTGTCCACCCAGTTAACCGCTGGTTCCTGATCAGAGGCGGGAATCACACCCCGTGAGCTCCATGTGGGTGAGCGGAGAACCACACAGGGCCAATGAGATCATCAGATGATTGCGTTGTTATGGATCATCGTCCTCAGGGTTGTTTGGTGGATCTAATGGACCTTTAAAAGCATGGACTCACGTTATCGATTCTGAATCCCTTTTTCTAAAATAGCATCTTTTGCTCGTTACTTTTTTAAAAGATGAAGTTGCACTTGTCCGTTTGTCTCAAACTGACAGAGGGAAATAAAAGCTTATTGGAAGAGACACAAGTACATGTCACAAAGTGCCGAAAGTGGACTGAGGAAAGACTTATGGGTTTTACGATTTTCCTTTATTTCCCAAAATGTAGGTGTCCAATTTTTGGGACCAAATAATATTTTACCCATTCCCTGTTTATCCTCACACAACATTCTCCAATTTCAAACTGAGAGAAAGGGAGAGGACCGGGGGTGTGGGGCTAATATGCGAAACACCAGAATGGATTCCACTGAAAGCATACGCCTTTTTCAAGGTTTAATATTCCCAGTTTGAAACCACATTCAAATTCATTAGATTCACAGGATGGATTTTTTACTTTGATCTGTACCAAAATACATAGGCTTATAAATATGTGCCTTTTGCATCATTAGCATCTATGAATCTCAAGGGAATTCACATAAAAGGTTTTTTTAAAGCCCTAAATAAAACCACCTTTGTAAAATGATCAGAATCAACAACTGTATGTATTACCTGAGTGGTGGTGTCCACCCTTTTTCGTCATGCGAGCTACTTTTTAAATTGACCAAGTCAAAATGATCTACCAACACCAGGGGGCGCACCACTGGATTAGCTGATAAGCATCAAATAATATAAAAAAAATGCTTATTTACCTATATTTTGCTCTGAATTTTAGCGTATGTTAAAAACTCCTTGGGCCACGTATGACTACAAGGAAGTTGCGGTACCACTATTTGGCCACTATGTCCTTTTGCACAAAGCTCTGCACTTCCTTTATCTGATTTCCATAATGCATCCATGACAACAGTGGGTGGTCAGGGCCCAGCATTTGACGCAGAAGGCAGCACTAACATGACGTCCATGATTGATGCCTTTATGACTTGTTTACGGAATTATCTCCAGATTACCGTCTTATACGAAGAGGCCAAATAAATTTGCCTAAGTAACCGACTGTCACGGGAAAACAAGCAGCTGGAAAATTGTCGGAATCCTCTGCCACAGTGGCGTCATTTGACCTTTACATTTCCAGTCAAATCTCCCTGAAGGACTGAGCTGTTTAAATGTCACCGGTCTCTGTCTGATCAGAGGTAAACGGGAATAAAAACAGAGTGGAACTCCTCAGCCCACCTGTTGCACTGTAATCATCAGGCACATTTTAATCAGTGAGAAACTCATTATTTACAGCCAGACGGCTTCGACAAAGGCCAGCTCTTCACACAGCAGCAGATGGAATGAGGAATAAAATCCAAACTGGCGGGGTTTTCCCACTGCTCGTCAATCTTTCACCTCCAAATCCAACACTTTGATTTTGACTCAGATGAAAACGATAACAGAGATGCCGCTTATCAGAGTCAACCTTTTAATTCTGGTGCCATTTCCGCCGATGTATTTTTACACACAACCTATGGAGGTTTCCTACAGGCTGCCGTTTCACATGTTAATGATCCTTTAGCATGGATGAACCCGTGCAATCAGGCTCAAATCATGTGATGAGTGTGGCCCGTTGTTTGCGGTCAATATGTTTATGTACCAGGCCAATGTGAAGCAATTAAGTCCAGGTCATATGGGGGGGTGGGGGCGGGGGTTGACATTTTGTAAAGGAACTACTTATTGGATTTAGTGGTGAGGTTGCAGCTACAACCTACATAGAGGGAGTACTTTTGTTAATAAAAGGCTCATTCCAAGAACATGTAGGCTATTATGCACTTTCAAAAACACCCCATAATTTATATTCCATGTTCACATGAGTGTTACATACAGGACCTTTTATTATCTATAGCCAAAGTGGCCAGAGCAATTTTGGAAGAAGACAGAAAGTATCTTATTCTGTCTTCATTATTCACTTCCTCTGAAATCTCATTGACATGCATCTTTCACCAGTTCGCCATTACCAAATGAAATCACTGGGGGGCAGCAGAGAATAATTACAAAGTTTTAAGTGTCAAAGAAAACTGCAGCAGCGGAGGACATTGTGAGCAGATGATGTTTTAATAAAAAGACTAAAGCAGCGATTTGCCTATTTGCCCCAGTGAGGTAACTAGTTCATATCAGAGGCTCAACACTCTGTGCTGCCCTCTAGTGGGGGCTTTGCTTAGCAACCTCACCTATGAAAATGACAGTGTTTCAAATGAACAAGTCTTATGTTGTTGTTTTTTTAAAATGACGTCATTCAATATAAATGTCATAACACCACAGTAATGATAGTAGCTAAACACAGATGTTTATCATGACCTCATTACGGCTTTAAATGTAATGATGATTTTGGGGCATTTTAACACAGTCGGTCGGTTCACTGGTCTCCCTGCACCCACCATACGACCCTCTGGCAGAGCCAAGATGCTCTGGTCTCATCCAGGCAAGAGGCTTTTTGCAAACGGTTGATAAAACACACACTGCAGAGTCAATACACAGATGGTCTATATGTGACTACAGAGCGCTGTGCTGTCTGAGTTAACAGCCAAGATTGACGCCCGGTTACAGGTTTCTCTCCCAGAGCCCGGTCAGTGGTCTGTTTGGGAATAACAAGCTCCACGTCATCTCCTGGGTGACTCAGATCTGCACCTTCTCCTCTGACAAGACAACTGACTGAGCAGCACCAATATCTCAGGGTGTACTGGAGAAGACTTGACAGTTTAATCACATCGCAACTGTCATCATCTTTTACACAGGGTCATTAGATGAGGAAACACTCTCTGATTACAAACGTCAGAACAATATGTCAAGATGAAAAGTGTTTAATCAGGCCGGCTCACATCATTCAAGCCATGTGTCCTGCCTTTCCGGACAGAGTGATACAGGACAATATCTGACATAATTTAGTTTGATCAGACCACAGAATCTAGCAAATGGACAAACTGTCAGCAAGCACAGGTGAAGCCAATTTTGCATAGTCACCCCCTGGTGGCTGGATGTGTTATAGGTCTGAGGTGAGAATCGCTCCTGATAAGCTATGATGCAAAATACATGGTATGAAATATAAAAGATAACATTTATACACCATTATAGCAGTAACTGAAGAACTGGGATGAAAAGTACATGATTTATGTATTTGTCCATTGTCATTTGGCACCAATTTCACAAAGATGGAAAATTAAGATGAAACACTAAAACAAAAAATTGTCAATAGTATATTCTAAATCAGCATCGGTGACGTGAGCCATTAATCTAATGGAAACCATTCATTCAAAACTATTCAAAACCAAGCACATCAATAAGGATGAGACTATGTTTCCCACCCCTGGAATAAATATAAATAAACCGTGTCTCATCTGTGCAAGGGAAAACAACATGAATCAAACCACTAATGTAAACAACATTTGAAATCTTTAAAAAAAAATATGGTTTCAGTCATTCCAGGGTTCTGCTCACATTGTTTTAGTACATGTGCAAAATGTTTATTCATTTTGAATTGTTATTCAATGATGAAGAATTGGGCTAAAGCATCATGATTGACGACTAAGACAAGATGGCAGCTACCATATCCAAGATATTTAGAGGTGAAGTTCAGAGTTATTTCCAATGGATTGCACAATAAGCACAGATAAATCTGTGTATTGGATAAAAGTTCTGTAAAACCTTGAAATATGATCAAATGTTCTAAACAGCGCAGAAAGTTTTGTGATTCTCTGAAACAGTTGCAGATCTCAGCAAATATGACACGCAAATTAAACGCCTGAGCTCATCACAATGAGAGATAATCATCAGGCTTTTGTTTGTGATATGAAGAATATAAAGCAGCGTGATGCGTATTCCAGCTATTCAGCAGACCTGCCGGGCCTGAAGGGTAAAGCTCCGCCCCTCTTGAGACTCAGTGAATCTGACAATGTCCTTGACAGAAGTGGCAGGAAAATTGCATTTATTCTCAGACTCTCCCACGTTACACTCGGATGGAAAAGTATCACCTGAAGTGCTCTGGGATTCTCTTTTCACTCATTATTGTGCAGGTCACAGTATAATTTACAGGTATTCACCGCACTCACTCACAGGCCCGGACATGTGTCATTTATTTAATGAGTTACACCTTCACCAATGGGATTGGATAAGAGGTTTTGAGAGGGAAGATATCAACCGATCCAGAGGAGAGGAAAATGGAAATTGAATAGCTTTCGCTTTTTGCAGGACTGTAGTAAATCCATTTAAAAAGTTGCCATTTTGGCTTGTTTTTCAAAATATCTCCTGATGTCTAAGCTCCGCCCTCAGGGGAAAGCTGCGGCGATTTGATTTGGATCTTCTGTCAAACACAAACTCTGCATCTTAAACCGCTGCCACCCTGGTGCGTTTGTTAATTAACATTTCCATTTTATATCAAATGCGGCTTTGAAAAAAAATTTCAAGCCCAAACGACGAGTCTTTTACATCCTGATCCGTATCCTTGGCAACCCCCATAGTACATATATATATATAAGACATCATATATACATATATTCGGTTGATACGAAACAAAAGATGATTCCCTGGCCGCCTTTGCAACCAATTTTTTTTTTGCCGTCTACACTGACGGCAGCTTATTCGACCCAGTTATCTAATCAAGCTGTAACCTATAAACAAGTCCTGCAGAGGAGGCAGACATCTGTCAGAGATGGGGTCACGCAGATGTTCGACGTTTGGCTTTCGCAAAAAAGAAAAAAGAAGCAAGTACCTCTGTGACTGTGCTCGCTGCGTCATCAGCTCATTGTTCTTGTTCCTGAACATGAGGAACAGTCGTAGCTGTGATCACACACACACACACACACACACACACCTTACCACAGACATCAACACTTCAGTGCTGCTGCCGCCGCTGACAACATTTCCCTTCTCTTCTAACTCTGCGGCTCTGGTAGATATCTCCGATCTGTCTGTCAGCCTGACGCAACCCTTCTGAGAGATGGTATTTTCACTGATGAATTTAAAGGAGTAGACCGCACAATCCACCTGTATCCTATCCCCTGTGGTTGATATTGATTTAGCGCATGTTATGTAACATCTGTTGGGGCCTGGATCGAACCCCTCCAGTGTTTGTTCTCCTGCTAAAAGAAAGTGAGGTTGAGCAGAAAGTTGGTGAACAGAGGAGCTGTGCAACAGAGCTCCGAGGAAACTGGATTAAAAAAAAAATCACCTGTGACATACCGAGTACAAAATGCTTTTTACTTTGAAAGCTGTGGACCTTTATTCTGTTTTATCAGGGAAACAACGCTCGCACTGGTGGGATCAGCTTCTGTTGTTATTACAGCTCCTCACTGCTATGTATAACTGCAATGTTATAGATGTTGGTGAGTAAGAGTAATTCCCATCTTGTTTTGAGTGTTAAATGATGATGATTCTGGTCGATTTCAGGGGAAGTTAAAGGTGCATTTTATAACTTTATATGTACTTTCACTCTTCAATGTCAGAAAACCTGAAAAAAAATCCATTGACCCACTTGGTGGCCATCTTGACAGAAAGCTAAAAAGATGAAACAATGGCCAAGAATACAAAACTCACTCACTCCAAGCAGAGGTCAGGAACAAAGACATTTAGAGAGTAAAACAAAACCAACATGGCAACCGTGATAGAGAAAGAGACAGAGAGAAGGCCCAGTGGGCTCGATGGACAGGAGGGTGGCACGGTAGCCAAGACAAATGACAGCCCATACTTGTTTTGATGGATGAAATGAGCGTCCATGTTTCCAATATGAAAAAAATAGAGAAATAGAATCGCAAATGTATCCTCAAATTGAGGTAAATAGAAATTCGTGAGAACTCTAAACCACCATGAGATGTAATGTTAGCCTTCTGCAGCATTACATTACACTACCACAAGCCACCACTAGGTGATCTGACAGCCAACAGCAACCATGTTAACTCCTGTAGTACCTCAAATCACCACTAGATGCTCTCCTTGGGCATAACAACACTTCTCACCCTGCACAGCAGCTACACAACTCTCAAAAACATGAAAATAAGAAGAAAGGGGATGTGGAAGCACAGAGCAACAGATTGTGTCATCGGTGAACTTTGTCCAACATGTTAAAAACACCTGAACTGGAACAGAGGCCATTATCAGCACATTCAAAGGCAAAGAAAGTAATTAAGTCATGGCACGGCAGCCATCCATTAAAAAAGTCTGTGTTACCGTTTGATGATCTTCATGCGGGTCACGCTGAAGGTCAGGATGGAGGTCAGGGTGGAGGTCAGGATGGAGGTCAGGTTGGAGGTCAAGATGGAGGGCAATCTTAAAATATCTTGTAATATTTTTGATGCTCCCATAATGAAAACCAATAAATCAACGACGACTCTTGAATCTTCTGTAAAGGAAAGAAAATCCTGTCATGAAACCAAAAAGTGTCCTTGAGTTGAAATTAACACTGAGATATGATGTACTTTAATTCAACTGTTTTTATTAACATCTTAACTTCCATTGTATATTATCCAAAAAATGTTTCCCAGTATGGTGTAATTGAATATGTAATTAGAATTAGAAAATGGTATATTAAAATAATGTGAATGTTTTTTTTAAATAATGATCAACTAGTGAGGAGTTTAACCTGAAAACACTAAAAGAGTCTGCGCGTAGGTCAACAGATGACGTCACAGCGATGCGACTACACTGTCCCAATCCTCTTCTATTGCGCCTTCAATTGCTTCTCCACTCACTCGACCGTCTCATTTTATGACGCACTGCAGGTTCCACGGTATTATATGTTAATTGATGTGACCATGTTAACTCTTCTATATCCTGGTAATAAAGTCTGAAAAGAAACGTTTATCTCTGCTAAAGTGTGAGTACATGTCCAAACAAAGCTGAACACACCTAACGCTGGTAATGTTTGCAAGGAGGGTAAAACTGGCGTGTGACGTCATTTACCTAAGACGGGGACTTCTGTCAAACAGGTGGTCGACTTCGTGTTAAACTTCACGGGAAACGGGACAAGATGACGGAGGAGGAGCGTTAAATAACAACCGGAACATGGCTGCGCACATTTGACACCATTTGAGGCCAGTTGCCGAAGCGACGTATGCTACCTTTTTCCCGCTCGTTTCTCCGTAGAGTCAAACAACAACCCAAGCAGCGGGCACGCGCAGTAAAGGGGCGTTTAAGAGGAAGAGAGGCACGCGCATTGTCAGCTGATCGGTGTCACCTGGTCTCATCGGGACTGCTCAGCCCTGATTACACCTGATTGGTCCTCAAACATTTAAATAGGTGTATTAGGAACAATTACATGATTAGAATACCAGCTCTAAAAGTAGTTCATTTAACTAATATTAAAATTAGTATGTAAAAAATGTATTTATTTATATTTAGAATTATTTTTATGAATTATTTACATAATATAAAGACACAATTACCCACTTTATAAGCTTGTATAGTTGAATCTGATTTTATTTTTCTACATCTGCAGATTCTACAGACAGACAGTTTGTCTGTCTGTCAAACGCTAATAGCGCCACCTATTGATTCCTAATGAAACAGGAAGTTGCTGTAGCTCCGGTTTACATGAAATTTCAAACACATGATCCAAGTAAAAAACCTGAACTCAGCCATACTTTAATATGAACTCAAATAAACACACAACCACAACTGTCTGTCTACTGCCTCCCTCTTTGAATGGGCTCTGACAACTTTAGTTTGTAGGTTAACATGTAAAACTCAACAATGTGGGATTTAATATAAATGGTGATTCCCTTGCAGGCAGATGTGGTTTATTTCTATTTACACATGAGAGGTCATTGATCACAGTTGTCCTTAAACTGTGGTGGAAATTCGAACTAACATGAATAACCAGCAGCGTGTCCTCACATAGTTTCCTGAGGTAAATTATAGCTGAATTGCAAGTTTGTGTTAAAAGTCCTATTTGACATTTTTCCATCGATGGTTGACCAAACGTACGTCTGCAAATATAAATCATGGCCCGTGGAGTTCCTGCTCTCCAATTATTGTTGGACTGTGTTTTTATTCTAGGCTGCAAATAACATGTTTGAATGTGTTGGTTTTTGTGGAAAGGTTTTCTGCCCAGTTGAAAAGTGCAAACTCAGGCTAAACAGAAAACGATCACAGGCCCCTACGGGAATTTCAAACCCACCACCACAGAGTGAACGAAAGAAATAATTTGGGAATAGTAGCTGGGAACATTTAAAGGTGCAGTGTGTAAGATTTCAGCCATTTTGTCACTTCTAAAAATATTATAAAACGGTCACATCCTGACATTTTCACGAAGCTATAATCGCCTAAATGTTTTTGTTTTTTTTCTCCACTACCCTGAAAATGTAACATATATTCACATGAGGGGGGTGTCCTCTCAGTGGGGGCCGCCATGTTTTTAAAGTAACCCGATAGTGGACATACTGAACATCTTTTGAGCTGTAATGACAACTGAGGGCCACCATAGGTTCCCCTGCATGTTCGAATTGGAAGGGGTGAGGTGATGGTTTCAACATGCAACTTCACCCGTAGATGTCTCCAAATCTTACACACTGCACCTTTAAAGGTGTTTCCATTTACTAACGAGACTCAAGACTCCAGTAGCATAAAGACCAAACCACTGAACTTCAATAGATATAGATGAAAGGAATCGTCTAGACGACAGAAGACACAGTTGAATGTAAACTCTCCACCATTTGACTTTAATTGCTCCCAAAGAGTTGTTGCCGGAGAAAGTTGGACTCTCTGTTGTGGAAAAGAGGCGCTAAAAATGTAATTGCCTTCCCCCTGGTTGTGCAGTGATTACCATACATTGAACTGCATCGGTGTACAGAGCCGTCTGTGGCTGCAGAGCACAGCAGTCATTTGCATAACTCCACAACAACCCGCTTTACACCTCTGTCCGAGCCAGTACATCAGGACTTTGGTCTGTAGACCATCTCTGAAGTCAGACACATGGGTTGTTATTTGAATTTAAAGTGAATATGTTACGTCTGTCTCATTTTTCCAAAGAGAACATTTCTTCCCCTCCCTGAAAGCTGTGGAAAACTTGAGACTGCGCAGTGGTTCAAACCTCTGAAATCCATGCGAACCACAGTCAAGCTCCAGGAATCCAGTAACCAGAGGGTCATGGGTTCAAGCACCACATTCCACAGTGAGCTTAGAGACAAACCTCACGTCGGCCCTGACGGCTGTGTGTCTGTATGAGTGAAGTGAAGGGATGTACTGTAACACTCTGTGAGTGGTTGATAAGACATTTTATTTGCCAAATGGAGGAAAATAATTCCTGACATTCTGACACAATGCTGCTGAAAGTTGTTTGGAACAAAATGTAAAAGTGTATTATTGTTTCTCAAACAAAGAGAGGAACCAGCGCAGGATGTGACCTCATGACAGAGATTTGAAAACTGAGCATTTAGGTCAAACTTTTCTCACTCAGGGACACAGACATGGAAAATACGTGAAAGGCTGAACCACTGCTGAAGTTAACCGAATAAATCAAATGTTGGTCAATTATGGGTGATAATTAAATATGGTAGTATTTTTTAAACTAATCTATATCACAACTTTCCATTGATGAGTTTAAACAGTCTCATCAAAATTCTACAAATGTTATTAATGTGCAAAAGCCAAATCTGTGTTCAAACACAACTGCGGGTCAGATATGAGTATGGTCTGATATGAACTGGTACAGGAGTCAACAGGTCTGGTCTGGCTCTGAGTGTTGGGCCCTATTCCATTATAGTCTTAGAATTTGCCGGGGCCCGGTAAAAAAAAATGGATGATGGGCCGCAGTTTGGACACTGCTGATTTAGAGTTAAAGCAGTTTGAAACTTTGTGAAAAGTTCAATCCTGACCTAGGCAAATGTTAGAAATGTCCAGGTCTGCTTATAAATCCATTTCCGAGGCTTTTCTAATCCATTTGCTGATGCAGGCCGTGAAATCCAGAAATAGTTCAAAGGCGGTTTTGCATTCATAAAGTTGACCAATGTTTGGCACAGGGATCAAATAGGGAGAGAGAATCTGCAATCAGGTTCCATGTTGCCCTGCGGTAATGCAGAAAACTCTGAAATGAAAGGTCTCCGTGTGAGATGAGTGGGAGCCGGGTTGTGAGGCGGCTTTTTACCGGAGCGCCGGAGAGAACATTTTCTATTTGATGACTGTCATTCTCTAAAGAACTCGGCTGCCTGGAAAGGTAGGAGGTTTAATGGGGCCCTTGGATAGAGGGACGGGCGGACGGACGGACGGATGGATGGCATCACCTGGGCTCAGATGTTCGGGACTCGTGGCGTGTCTCTGCAGGCGGCTGATTGCGAACGCTGACATTGCATCAAGCATTCACAATCAAATAAGATTGGAATGCACATGAGAGAACTCTCATGGAAATCACTCTCCTCTGAGATGCACTGTCATCGTTTGCCATTTGCACAATACAATATCAGCAGCAGCCGCTCCAGAGGCAGTGCCATCACACTTTAATCCCAGTGGATTTGATCTTGTTTATATGTTCTCGCATTTATAATGAAGCTCTTTTATCTGAATGCAGGCACGCGCACGTCGGGGGTTAAGCTGCGGTCCCTCGGTTCCTGTCTGTCTGAGTGAATAATCATTATTGTCATTAATGTGGTAGCTTGTTGCTGTTGCTATTGTTGTTGTCGTTGTTGTTGTTGTTGTTGTGCCTGCAGCAGTTTGATCATATTGAGGAAAAATCCCGTTCATGCCAACTTCTCGTTTAACCAGCAGCGTTAGTGTCAGTGTCTGAGTCAGCATTTTGTTTCAGTGACTTTAGAAGTTGTTGTTGTTGTTTTCTGTCCGTGTTTGGGGGGTTAATTAAAATATGCCCTGTTTAGACGACAGTGTGGTTGATTGGTCGCTTGGCCGTTCAGCTCATTGGTTGGTTGCCTAACTTGCTGGTTGGTGGTTTGGCTAGTTGGTTGGTTAGTTGTTGGGTTGTTTGCCTGGTTGATGGGTTGATCTATTGCCTGACTGGCTGGTTGGATAGTTGGTGGGATGTTAGCCTGACTGACTAGTGAGGTGGTCCGCTCATGGGTTAGTTGCCAGATTTATTAGTTGATCAGTTGCCTGACTAGCTGGTTGGGTAGTTGGTGGGTTGGTTGCCAGATTCATGAGTTGCCTGACTGGCTGGTTGGTTGTTGGTGGGTTGGATAATGGGCTGGTTGCTTAATTGACCGGTTGCTTTGTTGTTCAGTGTGTGTTTTCACTGTTCATTGCTTAAGTGGTCTGTTGCTTGGTTGATTGATTGGTTAGTTTTTCACTCCTGCTCGTGAGCTCTTTTGATTGACAGTTTGATGGCAGAAAGAACACAACATGTTCAGGCAGATCTGGGACTTTACTTTTATTCTTTATTTCTTCAACATCATGAAATGAGTCTTTGTCTCATTATCTCTCTCTGATTTACAGAATAACTGTTGCCAAAACTCAATCTTAACAGAAGAAAAGGGGCGAAAATCCAATCTCGTTTATTGCTCCTATTACAACGCACATGGAAAATCAAACCATTACATTCTCTCTAATAGCTTAATGTTTCCAAAAGCGAGCCGTCAAAAAAAAAAAACAACTGAAAGTGGATGGAAAACTGTTTTGATTATCTTCTTCTGTGGCTGATCATCTTTTTCGCTCCACGTCGTAACGCGTCGCCTTTGCTTGACAGCGGGAACCACCCTCATCTGAACCCTGACTGATGCCTTGTCCCCTGTTGCGAAGTCAAACGCAAAATGTATTTCTGACTCAGAATTCAATTTGAATAATGAAGCCTTTGGTCCAGAGTTACTGTTGTGATGTGCTAATGAAACAACCCCCCACCCCCACCCCCACCCCCACCCCCTTTGATCTAAAATAACCCGGGAAGCCGACACGCCGCACGCTGCTGGACCCATGCGTGGAATTCAGACAGTCCCGATCTGGAGAGGCTGGTGTTGGGGCGCTGCGACTGGAGCATGAGCACACACTCCACACACTCCACACACACACACACACACACACACACACACTCACACACACACACACACTCCACACACACACTGATACAGTAAGAGCATGAATAAGGAAAGAAGAGCAGAGGAATCCAAACTCATTTTTCTCTTTATCTTTTTCCCGTCGTCCGTCAGACTCGTCCCGTCTCACGGCTTCTCTTTCTTCTCTCTCTCTGCTCATCGCTCAACCTGGAGAAGCTGACAACCCCTTCATTGCGTTTTCATCTTACTGAGAGGCGACAGGATTTATCGTGAATTTAAGCCGCTGATATTCGAGTATAATCCGTCATACAGCGTTCAAGGAGCGGCGTGTAAGTTTTAGATACAATTCTGCCCATTTCTATTGTCAGAAATGAGACATATAGTATGTTTTCATCATGGAAGAATACCAGCTGCTATATTGCCACTAGATGGTACTAAATCCTACACACTGCACCTTTAAAGAAGTCATCTTTACTTAATTATGAGACGAATTGCTAGACTAGAAGAATCTAATTATTGAATCTATTTTGTGGCTTTTCAAAAGCTGACAGCTTGTAACAACAAAGTCACATAGTTTTAAAAAAAATCTAACAATTACTGTTATCAAACAACACTGTCACATGAGTTCATCCCAAGCAGCCACGTCCAGGGCTGATGGATGGGCCTGATGAGGAAGTGGAAAAACGTGCAGTTCACAGGGTGGCCACTGGAGGCTGGTCCCAGTGCTCCGCCTCTTTGCCCATTTTTGGATGAACCAGGAAGAGCCTCAAAAGCACTCTGCAGAAAACCATGGGCGGCATCACTGACGCTACCTCCATCAATCCGGTTTAGTGTAATGTCTTCAATAGGCTGGAACTAGCCACTTGTTAGCAACCACCTTTTTTTTTTTTTTTAAATAAAGCATCATAATTCACGTGAGGGCTTTTACTGACTCGACTTATCATTTATTACGAAGTCTTGTTACGTTAACCTTTGACCTCATTTCAGGCCTGTAACTGAGAACTCATTCAAAACACACCGTGAGTCGAGGGCACTACAAGCGTTGGTCTATTTACCTACTTCTACACTTTAGGTGTCCTTCCTTCGACAGTTTGAGACACGTTTAGATGAATAAAATGACTTTTCATCGTATAGATAGAATGACGCTGTGAATAAATGGAGTTATTACAGTCGGTCTCGGCTGATTTGGGATGCACGCGGCCTGAGTGCGCTGCGTAAGATCTGCCGAACAACTTGTTCCTCGGTGAGTGACATCCTCCACCGCACGTGTTCCGATGTGTTTCCTCCCACACTCCTCCAGTGTGGTGTGGACTCGCATGGCCCAGAGTGTAAATGTGGCCTTTGTTCGTAGCCTCGTATGGTCTGTGCTCAGACTGGTGGCTTGACAATCCGGGGTGCTTTCCCTTTTAGCGTTTCAGACGCAAACAACAACAACAACAACAACAGCAGCAGCAGAGTAAGGACATGTACATTTACTCAAACACAAAGCAGCTGCTGTTAATGTTGTTTATCGTCCAGCGTTTCTCCTCTGAGACCAAATGATCTCCCTGGAAATACCCGAGCAAGAAACTGGAGTAACTCCAAATGCTTTGCCGAGCCCTTGAGCTCTTCCACAAACAAGTAACGAGCGTCTTTACGTTGGAGGACATCCATCGAAAGGTAGAGTGTCGTGATGTAGCTTAGTTTGTACCGTTTCAATGAGCCCGAAAGAGCAAAATCCTTGTTTACAGGGATGTGGCAAGGCCATAAGGGTATCGAACGAATAGACTCAGCCAAAGATCGACTATGTTGAGGCACAGCGTGTTAACTTTAGTTGAAATGAGCACAAATGGTCATGTTCTCCTCCACCTCCTCCTCTTTTGGTTCGTACAAAAACAAAGGTAAAGAGGCGGAGCACAGTTAGAGAAGGGGTGGGCCCATGGTGCTGTCGCGGCATCCACAGACTGTGCCATGTCGGCCCAGGTGTCACTCAAGAGGCCACACCCCTTAATCATCCGCAATTTCAAACCTCGATAGAATAAAAATAAGCGAGTTCGAAAATAGATCATCCCCGCACCAGGCTTTGAACTGGTTTAAAACACCTTCAGAGTCGACCGTTTTAACATGGAAGTCTATGAGGATTGACTCGCTTTTGGAGCCGGCCTCAAGTGGCCACATTGTGAACTGCAGGTTTTTCCACTTCCTGATCCGGGGTCATCCGTCAGCCCTGGAGGCTGACGCTCGGTGCCGAGATTCTAAAGCCTTTCAACAGCAGAAACCTTTGACTTGAAACACCAACACCATCACTCCTGCCCCGTTGTGTTGATATGGGCAATAAGGCCGAGTGCAGAAAGAAGAGCTACGCCGCTAAATGGAACCCAGCCATTTCACACTTTCATGTGCAGAAACCGTCTCCGATCGTCCCCGGAGAGATCAAACTCCCAAAGATCATTTCCCTTCCTGTCCAAACAGCCCATCCTGAAGCCAGGCTGATGTGTTTAACCACATGACACCCCATCGACCTTCCCTCTGGGAGGACGTCCCCCACCCCCGGACCCCCGGACCCCCGCTGAGGTTACATCACCGGCCTCCCGCTCTGTAAAGCCCCTGATCCTGTTCCATCGTAATTCCACGCCGCCCCATGCATGGCTCTGGATGTAAGGACATGTTTTCACATCTGTTCTGGCCTCACACTGGATACAGTCAAATCATTCCAGCCCAATCATCCCCCCCATTCATCCGTCCACATGGCCCTGGCACTGCCAACCCTCCTATTTGTGTGCAGCTGGACCCTTTCATCATTTACGCTTGAAACGATAATGACATCATGGGTGCACAGCTGTACTTAATTCTGCATCACACGCGGCACGGAGCGCGGGTTTGTGCCACAAAAACGGAATGGGCGGTGGAGGGGAGGAGGCCTGCCCTCTAAGAGGGGGGGGGGGGGGGGCCCCCCATTTTGGGGGGGGGGGGGGGTCCGCCATGTTTTTACAGTAGCTCAGAGTGGACGTGCAAAACATCTTTTGCGTGTTGACAACAACTGGTTGTGGATGGACACATCATGCAACTTCACCACTAGATGTCACCAAATCTTACACACTGCACCTTTAATATCGCCGCCATGTTTTCATATACACAACGTCATACACTCCTGATCCAAAACTATCTCGATGCTTGTCCCGAAGCTGAGGTGACGGGTACCAAGCTGCGACATGCAACTTCACCCTGTAGGTGTCATCAAATCGTACACACAGTGCCTTTAAAGGTGCATGGCGCAAAATTAGAAATTCTGCTCCAAGGTAAAATTGAATATGATCTTTTTTTAAGCTTACAATTGTCTAATTTTACAAACCATCACCTTAATTAGAATAAAATATGACCTTTAATATCACCACCATTTTGGTATATGTGATGGGAGGAAGCCTACTGCAATATTTACCGGCAGGAGGAGGAGGAGGGGGAGGAGGAGGAGGAGGAGGAGGAGGAGGAGGTTTACTTTCTTGTGTGATTTAATAACAGAGCAGGGACGGAGGGTTTAGCAGAGCGAGCAGTTTTTGCAAAAAGGGGATACCGAGGAAAGTTCAATGGCGGGGATCAGTGGGAAGCTCCGAGCTGCTTGGTTGCCGTGACGATGGACGAGGTTTTCCCGGGGAAACGGGGCGTCTCTCTCTTTGATGATGATTTTTTTTAAAAGGTCGACGGGGGCGAAGGGGAAGAAGATGGGATGACGAGGGGGGGGGTCTGAGAATAACAGAGTAGAAGATTTTATTTCATCAGAACAGGTCGGACAAACACAACGCTACCAACGCCGGCACGGACACTTACAATCATGTCATGTCAACGGCTAGGAGATCCTACTCTGATGAAGATGATGAAGATGATGATGATGATGATGATGATGAAGGCCGAGCAGGTCTAGTAAATTACAGAGACACCGAACACTAACTCATCTGCTCATCTCTCATCTCTCACAGCGCTGAGTCATGATACACTGACATGCAGGTCCATGGAGTAGTAGAGATGATGTGGGTGCTTCTCCACGCAAACCTGGCCTTTGGACGACGAGTGGGTTCGGGGGCTCATATTATGGGATGCACTGGTGAATCCAAATAGCATAAGCTTCTCTTGACACACTGTGGAGTGCCAGGTGTGTTGTTGTTTTTTTCAATTTGGAATCCCTGTGTCCCCGCTTCACCTCCGAGTGGGTTAATACTGCTACTTGGCCATTGTTTATTTAAAAATTGATTTGGGATATTCCTCACTTTCCCATTCAATACAGCAGGAACTTTAAAGGTGCAGTGTGTACGATTTTGGTGACAAGGGTCCGCTGGTGGAAAGTCCTATCTTAAAAAAGAGAATTTTTTTTTGTTAAAATCATCACTCTTTATTAGCCCATATAGAATGAGCCCTTTATGTTTACATCAATAGCAGGTCCTCTCAATGGAGGCGGCCATGTTGGGCTAACATGGTTTTATGGTATAGCCCAGAATGGACAAACGAAACACTTAACACAGGTTCTTCTACATGGTCCAAAGGGGAAGGATGAGGGGAGGTGGGTTCAACTGCACCGTAAAATACTGCACACTGCACCTTTAATTAATGTGCCGGTAAATGGAACCAAACTTCTCTGGAGCCTTTTAACATCAGATCCATATGAGCTGATCAGAAATGAGCTATTCAGCTGTCACAACTAAACCCTGCACTGTACCTTTAAAGGTGCAGTGCGCAAAATTTGGTGGGGAAAAAAAAATCAGTTTCAGTTGAAATGAAAAGATGGTTTTGGCATAAAAATCTTCTTATATCACAAACTGTGACCTTAAAGGTGCAGTGCGTATGTTTTTTGTCACTTCTATTGGTAAAAACAATATTTAAAAATAATGACATACTGACGTTTTGATGAATATATTATCACCTTTATGTATATTTTCCCCATTACCCTTAAATGAGTTATCTAATGTATACTTAAATCAAGAGCAGGTCCTCTCTACGGGGACTGCCATGTTTTTACAGTATCTCAGAGTGGACATATATCAAGACATCTGTTGCGTTTTAACAACTGAACGTCTATCTTTGGTCCAGGATGGAAACAACGGGCAACTTCACCACTAGATGTCACCAAATCTTACACACTGCACCTTTAACATCACCACCATGTTTGTATATATGACGTCATATGCTCATAATCCAAAGCTCCCATCAGGCTAATCTCAAAGGTGAGGTGAGGTGAGAGGTATCAAGCCGCAACATACAACTTCACCCCTCGATGTCATCGAATCTTACACACTGCACCTTTAAAGGTGCAGTGTGTATCTTATCATCCTCTAATTTGACAAACTGTGGCCTTTTATACAATAAAACGTGACTTTCACATCACCGCCATCTTTGTATATATGACGTCGTACACCCACAACCCAAAATAGTCCCCAAGGTGAGGTGAGGGGGTGCCGAGCTGCAACATGCAACTTCACCCCTAGATGCCACTAAACCCTACACACTGCACCTTTAAAGTCACCCTCCACCCCCCCCCCCCCTCCCCCCCCCCCCCCCACCCCCCTCTCTGTCTCTTTCCGCCCACTTAATCCCGGCAGAAGACATATTCGGTGTAGCTGGTCCAGATCTTGTCCTCGTTGGGGTCGTTGCTGGTGTAGGCGCACGTGCCCGTGGAGCTGCAGGCCACCATGTGGAAGCCCGCCTCTGTCAGCTTGTCAAACGCCTGCTCCAGGAAATTGTACTTGAGGTAGTACCGGGACGTGTATCTCTCCGGGGGCCGGTCCGGGTCCCGGCTCTCGTTCAGCGTCTCCCCGAACACCTCCTTGGCCAGGGAGGTCTTGCCGCACACGGTGATCCGGGCCACCCTCCGGAACTTGGCGTCGGTCTGGATGTCCCTGCCGATGGTGTAGGAGCCGCGGTATCCTATCGTGATGTAGCCCGACTTCCGGGAGTCCAGGGACGGGGAGCGCATGGCACCGCTGATGGACACGGCGCGCAGGGTCTCCGCGCCCGCCGAGGAGGAGCCTCCGCCTCCGCCGCCTCCTCCGCCGCCTCCGCCTCCGCACGGCCCGGCTCCGTCCTCCGTGTCGCTCTGGCTGATCTCCTCGCTGATGGAGTTGTCCTTACTCACCCGCGGGCTCAGCCGCTTGGCCAGGTCCCGCAGCTGGAAGAAGTCCGCCTCGCGCTGCAGCCGGCTCTTCTCCGGGAAGTAGTCCGGCAGCACCAGGTTGAGGTCCCGCAGGTAGTCGAGGATGTAGCGGAACAGGAAGCCGTCCCGGTCCAGGAAGAAGCGCCCCTTGCTGTCCCTCGCCAACTCCTTGGGCGACGTCTTGCTGAACATGGTCCACAGGAGCGAGTCCGGCACCGCCACCAGAGTTTTGTGCCGGGTGACGTACACCTGTCCGCCCACGTTCAGCTCGATGATCTCGGTGAACGGGGAGCAGGGCTCCGCGCAGCCGGAGCCCGCGCGCTCGGTGTCGGTCAGTGCCATGCTCGGTGTGTCGGTGTCGCCGTTGCCGCCGTTGCCGCCGTTGCCGCTGCTGCTGCTGCTGTTGCTGCTGCACTGATGCCGGATCAGTGGAGACACTGAGCGGCGGCGCAGTGAGCGCGGAGCGTTTATCAAGTCCGGCGCGCGAGGGCGTGTGCGTGCGCGCGTGCACGGCGCGTTGTTGACAATGGGGTTGATGTGTAACTGTGGGATGACAGGGTTGTCTGGTGTGACACCTCACCTCACCTCACCCCCGCCCCCCCGTCCCACCATCATCACCACCACCACCACCAAGCTGTCTCTGTTACATTATTCACGCACGCGCGCACACATGCACGCGCACGCCTCTTCAGTACAATGTGTCTTAGTCAGGTCCCTCCTTTGGCCCCTGTAACCCGAACTCCAGCCAACCCAGCTGAATGCCTTACCTTAACTTTTTACATTAACTTCAGCACAATCCTAATCTTAATCCACCAAACATCCTCATTTCAAAATGGATCCAAAAGTTATCTTAACCTGATTTGACCTCTTCTTGATTACCACCTAAACCTTAAACCTAACCTTAATCTTAACAAAACTTAAACATTATGGAAAAAAAATAGCCTTAACTTAACCACCCAGCCAACTTCAACCTAATCCTAAAGTAGGCTTAAACCCGACAACTCCGCCCCACTTTAGCGAAACCTTTCAAACCCAACCAAAGATAAACCCAGCCTTAACCTAACCCTAAAACTCACTTAAACCTGACTTAACTCCACCCTTAACGTGCCATTAAATAAGACTAAGCAAACCTGCTTAACCCAATTAACGTAAACACGAATGCAACCTTAACCCCATATACTAAACTAAGTCAAACCTGAACTTAAAACTCAATCTTATCAGAACTAGAACCTAATTCGAGATCTATTATCAAAGTTGAATTCTTGTCTTTATCTCAAATTCAAACCATTCTGACCACGATCACATCCATCACACACAACTTTGACTTTGTCTTGCTGACTTGACTTTGTGTCCTCACTGAGAGAGACAGACAGACACACAGAGAGAGAGAGACAGAGAGAGAGAGAGAGAGAGAGAGAGACAGAGAGAGGCTGCATCATTTAAAGCAACAAACCACATTTGATTATGTGTCGTTTTCTCTTCCAGCTGTTTTCACTATAAATATAAATAAACTCTTCTTTGCTCCAGGTCTGTAGATTATTGAGTGAATCAAATCATTTATGAGAAGATTTATTTTTCACATTCCACAGGGACACACACACACACACACACACACACACACACACATTCAGCTCTGAGAAGTATGGAAATAGTGACACCCAATGCAGCTCTGAGGGAAGTGCAACCAGTCAGATCCTCTCTCACTCAAACAAACACACACACACACACACACACACACACACACAGATGAAGGAATCTAACCTCAAACAGCACATTTGACTGAACAGGGACTTTGTGTATCACCATATTTTAATAAGATCTAATTAATATTTTGGTGTTTTCATGAGTCGACTGACACGACGGTAAAACCACACACCAACACATCAGCCTCTCACTCACTTCTCCATCGTTCCATCATGTGCTGCACCCGTCAGTTCAGCGACATGGGTACACATGGGTACATGGGTATTCTACATGTATTTATTCATTTTTAATCAGTTCATCTATTCATTCATTAATTTTTAATGTGTCTGGTGATTCATTTGTGCATTCAGATTTTTTAAACAATCATAGTATGTTTTTAAGGTTTAAAAACAAGTCCAAGTCCACTTGGACTTGTTCAGTGACACACCAGCAGGGGCACTGTTCCCAGTTACTCATCAGGACCATGACAGGATCATGTCATGTGATGGTCAGCGAGTGACCTGCTGAGGCTTCGTGTCATTTCCCTGTTCAGAAGTTCCCGTTGCACAGAACTGAAATTCCGGCTTCTGTCATCTCGAGACGAAACAGGTTGTGAAACATTATCGAGGATCATGTTTTTAATTCTACATACAAAATCACTCTTTGAATTTTTACATTTGATGCTCTTTATTTCTCCTAAAATGCACAATAACTGTGACATTTTTAAACTAAATAACATAACATTGGATTCAATAGAATAATATCAAATTAGAAATTGAATCATAATTTAATTAAATTAGAAATCAAATCAAATATAGAATAAATGAAATGAGAAAAAAATTGATGAATTGAAATGTAATGAAATCAAATTCAATAACACACTTTAATAGTAATTTTTTTTTTTTTTTTTAAATCAACTAAACTAGATATTTTCTATTCTGAATTGAAATAAACAAGTGCAGCTTTTGCGATTTGGAGTGAAACAGACCTGGAACAAGTCGTGGTGTATATTCTTCCAGTCTGTGTAAAAGCGCCGGCTGTTAAAGAGAAACCAAAACATGACAATGGGGCTCAGTCATTGTGAAACTTGTTACTTCTCATCCTGGTGCTGTTTACACAGTTTGGAATTTTGTTGGGCCTGCCTCCCAACAATGGTAGCGCCTATAAAAGGCGTCTGCGTGTCAATTATCTGTCAGTGGAACTACAGTGTGGAGCCACAGCAATGATACGCAAGGTATTCATAATTATATATATATATATATATATATGTTTTTTTTTTATCATACTAATACAAATATAATTTTTTGTAACACAATATTCCTCTCAAATTAAATGAAGGCAGCATATTTAAGGTTTTGTGTGTGTGTGCGTGTGTGTGCGTGTGTGTGTGTGTGTGTGTGTGTGTGTGTGTGTGTGTGTGTGTGTGTGTGTGTGTGTGTGTGTGTGTGTGTGTGTGTGTGTGTGTGTGTGTGGACTGACCCGGTCCCTGCAGGGCATCACTGAGAGCTTTGGAGCGGTGGTCCACTCCCTGAGCGGCACTCAGCTGACAGATGTTGTGATGAACCGGAGCAAACGGATGGTTCTGGACACGCTGGGAGTGGGTTTGTTAGGAACCCGGACATCTGTCTTCAACAAGGTCCTCACACACAGCCAGGTACTGTCCACACCGTCCTACCAGGCTGGACCCTCACTGTTACAGCACCGAGTGTGTGTGTCTGTGTGTGTGTGTGTGTGTGTGTGTGTGTGTGTGTGTGTGGACATTAGAATCTGTGCTGTCGGTGAGTCTTTTATTTTCTAATCAGTAAATGATTCGTTAGATCAGAATTCGTTTGCAAAGACATTTATATAATAAAAATATCCTTGTGTGCCTATTATTTTTTTTTATCATCGTTAGTTTGCGACTGTCCGTTTACTCATCTACTTTTACTAACAAGTTATCTGTTTTAATTAAAGTAGCCGAGGGGAATATTTGGTTTGTTTGAGGACGACATAGAAAAAATATTCAGCAGTTTCACATGGTGTCAAGTGTCCGGGTGTGGTGTGTGTCAGGAGAGAAAAACAACATTTAGACTATTTAGTTTTGTAACTTTGTTTTATATGATTCTATTTTGATGCGTTTTGTTTTTATTCACTTGTTTTGCTGTGTAGTGGCTTTTTGTTTGATCGCATTTTGTCCCAATTTATTTCATTTGTTGTGTTCTATTTTATTTTGGTTTATCTAACTATATTTTGTTGGGTTTTATTTTATTCCAGTATTTTTTTTTTGATGTCTTATTTGATTGTGTTGTGCATTGTCACTGCTCCATTGCACTTACACTTGGTGAAAACTCATATTTATAAAAACAGACTTCTCTGAGTGTGCGGCTGCGGCTCGATTGAACATCAGCCGCGTGATTGTGATGCACAGACGGTACGAGGCCGACTTCATGCCCCTTTCTAGTTTTGCTTATCTGTGCACAAATATGGGAACTTGAAAGTTGGCAACTTTCTTACTCACATCCTCATCAAAGTGCACACATCCTCATCTCGACTTGTGCGTTCGCAGTCGTTCATATCCGAGGAGAGAAGCAGCGTTTGGGGGAAATCGGACGTGACTCTGCCTCCGGTTTACGCGGCGTTCGTCAACGGCATCGCGGTGAGTCCCTTTTCAAAGTAAAAGCACCACGGCGTCGCCGTGAACGCGGCCGTTTCGATGACCCGTTAAATCCATTCCGCAGGTTCACTCCATGGACTTTGACGACACGTGGCACCCGGCCACCCACCCGTCGGGGGCCGTGCTGCCGGCCCTGCTGGCCCTGGCCGAGACCCTGCCCACCCCGACCTCCGGCCTCGACCTGCTGCTGGCCTTCAACGTGGGCATCGAGGTGCAGGGGCGACTCATGAGGTTCTCCAGAGAGGCCTACAACATCCCCGAGAGGTCAGATATGTCATTAAAAAAATTTAATTTAAATTAAATTTAAAGGTGCAGTGTGTAAGATTTGGGGGGACAGGTAGGAGCTGCATGTTGTATCCATCACCTCCGCCTCACCCTTCTGAGCATGAAGGAGAACCTGTGGTCCAACACTGCGCCTCCTCTGTTCCAGGTTCCACCCTCCCAGTGTGGTGGGGGTGATGGGCAGCGCCGCAGCCTCGGCCAAACTCCTGGGTCTGTCGCCGGCTCAGTGCGTCCACGCTCTGGCCATCGCCGCCTCCTCAGCCGGGGCGCCCCTGGCCAACGCCGCCACGCAGACCAAGCCCCTCCACATCGGGAACGCGGCCCGCCGAGGCCTGGAGGCGGCTCTGCTGGCCCAGCTGGGACTGGAGGGGAACCCCGCCATCCTGGACCTGGAGCGCGGCTTGGGCGTTTACTACAAAGACTACAGCCCCTCGCCGATGCCGCGCTCGGCCCCCGGCGCCTTCAGGTGGATCCTGGAGGACCAGGACGTGGCCATCAAGCGCATCCCGGCTCACCTGGGCATGCACTGGGTGGTGGACGCCGCTCTGGCGGCGCGAGGGAAGCTGGAGAGGGCGGTCGGCAGCGCGGACCCCGGGCGGATCCGCCGCGTCACGCTGCGGGTTCCGCCGTCCAAGTACATCGACTGCCCCGTGCCGGACACGGAGCACCAGGCGAGACACTCGTTCCAGTTCAACGCCTGCGCGGCGCTGCTGGACGACAAGGTGACGACGGCGTCCTTCTGCGAGACGCAGATCCAGAGACCCGCCCTGAGGGAGCTCCTGGCCAAGGTGAGGGTGGAGACGCCGGCGGACAACAGGCCCAGCTTCGACCACATGTACTGCGAGGTGGAGGTGGAGACGCGAGACGGGCGGGTGCACGCGGCCAGGTGCGATACCTTTTACGGCCACTGGAGGAAGCCGCTGAGTCACAAGGACCTGGTGGAGAAGTTTAGCGTGAACGCCTCGTCGGTGCTGAGCACCAAGGGGGTGGAGGGGCTGTTGGAGGTGGTGGAGAACATGGAGCGAGTGGGTGACTGTTCCATCCTGGGCTCGTTCCTCAGGATGAGCAGCTCCCCTCATGAGCAGCTGTACAGGGTCGGGTATTTGTGAAGGGACCGTCAACAAAAGCTTGTACCCATCCTTCTACTGAGATGGTCTTGTAATCCCGAAATTGACCAGTATGTAAAATTAAAATGATTATTTTTCTAAATTTCTATTTGCAAAAAAAAAAAATTATTGTTGATGAATTATATGGACATTTATGAGTGTTTGTTTACAATCGCCTGAATTTACAAGTACTGGATTTACAGTAGGTGGCTCCGCCCTCTACGGGTTATTATGATTATTGCACTACCATGGATTTAGTATCTCAGAATGGACCAATTAAACATCTATTGATTTTTAAATAATAATAGTTAATAGTTTCTCCTATATGCTACGACAGGGCTGTCCAGACTTTATTCACCGAGGGCCACATATAGAAAAATATATAAGTAAACAAAATAAATCAAATGTCAGTAAATTATGCTTGAGAATTAAATGTAATTTTTTTAAACTATTATTTGCTGTGGGCCACAAACAAAATGGACCACGGGCCGCAGTTTGTACAGCCCTGTTCTAAAAGTGGTGAAGTTTGCCACCTTCAACTTTTCCACTAGATATCGATACATTTTATACGGTGCCTTTAAACTCTTATTTCACTTCTTCGAACAGTACATGTACATTTGCACTAAGCATGTTTCCTGTGTGGTGCAGGGGTTTGAAATGAAACTGATGGAAAATGTCAACTTCTGAATTTTATTACACTTGTTTTTGTACAATTCCTGTTTTTCATTTCCCCCCTAAAAAAAATAATATATATATATATATATATATATATATATACATAATCCACTCTGCTGTTAAGTCACTTATCAATGCATCTGATTGTACTCTGTGATCTCAGTCAGTTAATGAATAAACCTATGTGGTTACGCCATGAAGTGCAGATAGTTTCTAGAAGTACCTGCAGGTGCTTCTAATGGAGCCGTCGGGAGCTCAAGCCATTTTCAGCACGTCCCGAACCATGGAGCCGATCCCGTCGAAGATCTGGTGGAGCGGCGCGTTGCACATGAAGGCGCTGGTGGTGACCAGCTTGTTCTTCTGGTCCACGTGGCTCTCGCTCACGCCCGTGCTCACGTGTTTGCAGCCCAGCTGGTTGATGGCCTCCGCCGTGCCGGTGGTGTCGGGATAGCTGAGGGAGGAGGAGGGTGGGGGGGGGGACCGAACACTGTTACTTGAATACTTGATGATAAAGAATTTTTTTTTTTTTTTAAACAGAAAGACATAAACATTTTTTTTTTGAGCTTCGAAAAACATTTTAGCCAACAAGAAAAACAGTTTGGGTCAAAATAAATGACTCCTTTCCAATTGAGATTTGAAATCTAAAAATCGGTTTAAATCGAGTCCACCTTGACAACTGGTCAGAATTTGCAGACGGTCCCTGAGAGCAGACGCGGGGAGTTGTGCCAACGAGACCTAAAACATCATTTGTGAGATCACTGCAACTTCAAACAGCGATGTTGTGATGATATCATCCAGGATTCTGAATCAGGACGTCGAGACTGTGGCTAACTGAAGCCCGGGAACCATTGTTTATTGACCCGCAGCTCATTCTAAAAAATATAATGGAATGTGGCCCACCGAAAAATGTTTTTGCTCGACTTGATTGCACTTCTTAGTTCGGGACGAGCTCCTGCTTCACTGATGACAGCTGTCCTAGTTTGTCTAACTGGGATCAGTGGCTCAGTGGATAGAGCAGCTGCCACAGGGGGAATAAAGGTTACAGGTTTGAATCCAGCCTGAGAAATACTCATGCCCTGTACAATGTAGTGTTTTTTTGTTTTGTTTACTTTAACAGTGACCCTGCCTTTTGTGTATTTTTCTGCGTGTCCATCACAGTGGAGAACCCTGATCTAAATAGAAGTTTGTAGCTAACTGCCGAAATCAATGCTACATTTGAAATACATGGGAACGACTCCGAGCGGCAGAGTGGAGGAGATGGCGGCGGGAGGACAGCCCCGTCAACATGGAATACAACCCCCCCCCCCCCCACTCACCCCCCCCCACTAATGAACCCCTAACGACAGAATCACAATCATTTCTGACGGCTGGGGGGGAAATGATCGGGACGTGAAATGCCGTCGACCCACCTGTCGTCCCCCTCCACGCCGACCGTGACCTCGCAGCCGGGAAACACCTTGGCAGCCAGGACGGGTGAGATGCAGCACAGCCCGATGGGTTTGCCCTCGCCGTGGAACGCCTGCAGCGCCGCCTTCACCTGCTCGTTCACCGTGCACTCCTTCCCCTGCACCGCCCACGTGCACAGGTTCTTGGCTGCGCCGAAGCCACCTGACGCGGATCGAAAAACAAAAGCACGAGGCGAGGCGATTAGTTTTCGACGATTCGACGTCGGCGGGGGGGATTCGTGGCGTTGCTATGACGACACCTGGGAAGATGATGGCGTCGTGGTCCTTGCTGCTGAGTTTGGACAGGTCCTGGATGTTCCCGCGGGCGAGTCGCGCGCTCTCCACCAACACGTTCCTCTTCTCCTGCGACGGCGCCCCCTTCAGGTGGTCCACCACGTGCATCTGCTCCATGTCGGGCGCGAACATGTTCACCTGCAGGAGAGAACAGGAAGTGGCTCACGCGAGGACCCACGTTTCCGTGGTCCATGCTCAAAACGACATATTTACGGATTCAATAAACGGCCAATAAACATGTGAATCGTTTGGCTACACTCTCGCATCTGGACCTTTAATGTGAGTGGATTAAAACCGGCGAGAGGAGCAGTTTCTTATCGATTTCAAACGGGGGGAATTTTTCGTCTCTGGAGGAGCAGGAAGTGGAAGTGGATTATCTAACAAAAAGGAAATTCCACCATGAGTCAATTCAGAGGTCATTGACAGACCACAGGGTCAGACAGTGGATCTTCTCTGTGCTTCTCAACGCCATCTCAGACTCAGTGCTCCTTTTAGCACCTGGCTCTTTATTGTTATTCTTATAAAACATTGTCATGTCACCATCAACCGCTTTACCCAGTGATCTGGGTCAGCGGGTACTTCTACCAGTCCACATGGGCCCACTGGGGCTGTCAAGTGTCAGGGCCAGTGCCACTGCCACTGCAGCGAGTGGGATTGGAACCAGCGACCTTTGCTGAGCCACTGGCGCTCTACAATACAAAGATTTCACACAATTTAAAGATTCCCTTTTTACAGTCACTTATTTTGTTTTCGTTTTTAGAGCTGACACTTTTACTTCTTCTGATTGAAAGGTCTGTAGAGAGTTCTTGTGCATCTTGAACTGTTCTGAAGAATAAAACATATAATTAATATTATTATTCGATGTTTTCCCACATGAATCAGTTGATACTCGGTGGCTGCAGGTGAATATACTTCTATTTAACCATATGAGCCGCAGTAGCTTTAAAAACCCACTGTATCAAACATGGCTGACTTCTAGTTTATAGTTTCAGTCTATTTTGCGGCATCTTTCACTTAAAGGTGCGGTGTGTAAGATTTGGTGACCTCTAGTGGTGGAGTTGCAAGTTTCAAGCGTACAGGAGAATGGCTGAAGTCGTACACACTGCACCTTTAATATCCCACTTCATAAACTCGGTGCAACCTTCTGTGCGACAAGTACACAACTAATCAACAACTACATACAACTTTTGTATGCAACACACACACACACACACACACACACACACACAACACACGCACAAACGTAAACCCTCTCACCGTGGCTCCTCCTCGGCTCAGGTGAACCAGAACCGCGGAGGCCTCGTGGATCTCGCTCCCGTCATACACTCCACATCCGGCCAGAACCACGGCCACGCGCTTCGCCATGTGTGCGGAGTAAAAGGCTTTGGAGACGGTGTGAACGGAGCCGAGAGTCCGGGGTCGAACCGCTCTGGTCTGCAGCACCGACAGAAGCATGGCGGTCAAGCTGACACCGGGGAGGACGCCCCCTATCTGCCACTTCTTCATCTACTGCACCGGT
>JAFBJT010105595.1:28494-50287 GCA_016785325.1 Chascanopsetta lugubris
CTCCTCCTCCTCCTCCTTCCTGGGTACGGATACGTACTCACCCGTGTGAAGTAAACAGATATCCTCCTTTTCCTGAAGTGATGTGGTCTCAAGGAATGAAGTTGTGAGAGCGCATACACGGGGCAGGCATTATCACTTGCTTGTGTTTAGGCCAGTTCCACCAGTGAGTGTGACACAGGCGCACCGCCGGTTCTCTAAATATGAGCCCCGGATGAGGCGCACTCTGACGGGGGGGGGGGCGCGCCCCCTGTGACGCTCGGGCTTGGCGTGTCCTCTTCACGTTTAACCCACTCAATATTCAACGGCCACAGCATAATGTGTCTCTGTTAGAAGACTAAACACGATAAACATTTCGACATTTACCGGTTTGTTGGGAAAACCCCGTATGATGTTTCTGTGACCACCCCTATCCAGCCAACTTGGTACAATCCACTACTACCAGAAATGGGGCTGGCTTATGGATGAATGCAATGTGCCTCTGTTTATAAACGCCCATCTCTCGCTAGATATGTATAGATTTTGACATCAGAAACATGAATGACCCCTTTGCGTCTTTGTGACGTGACTCACATTGTGTTCAGGCTTGTAACTTGTTGTAAAGATCGGTTTTTGATCGAGGTTGATTCCCTGCGCGTCATTGTCCATTTAAGAAAAAAAGACAAACCAGCATAATTTACAACATAATCGAAACATGCTTAGAATATAAAAAGATAATATCCTAATTAATGTCAATTAATAATAATATAGTCTGATTAATCCACTTGCATTGATGTGCAAGCTTTAGAGACACCCACTGGTGAGGTTGCATGTTTGCAGCTGAACATCCATGACCTCATTGGTTGTAGGAGAGCTTATGGTGACAAGTTTGTCCATTCAGGGCTTCCAGACATCATGAACAGGTACAGAGGACATGTTGAGAATAAAATACAAAGATCATTCGACAATAACGTTAACGATTACTCATAAAACTTCTGTATATAATTTACATACAGTACACAGTACGCAGCATAATGAGAGAACAGCTGTGTAATAGGTTATGAAAAATAATAATTATGGGGCAGTCATCAGTGGATATTGCATGTACAGTACATCTGAGTTTGGAGTATTTACATTAAAAAAAGTCAAGATTTCCATTCATTGTCAATAGACATGATATTTACATTGAGGCCTTAAATGGTCGTAGACTGAAAAGTCTCAAACTTGCCATACACCCAAAAGTTGGGGTACACTTATGAAGCACATATATCACATTCACATACATTTGAAGTTCTTCTATATATGAATCATTTGTGTACCCAGATTACTGAAAACAGTATATATATATATATGTATGTATATATTTTCAAGTGCATTTGAATATCATTTCAATGAATCTTGATGTATTCAAATACATTTTTTAAACCAGATAAATTGTCAAACAATGACTTGATGTGGAGTGGCTTATTTTTCTATAGTATGGCACTTTTGGAAAGTGGATTGGAGACGATTGAGAATATATGCCGATTTTGCTTTTTCAAATATCTGAGAGCGGGTGAAATGTTGGACTTTGTAATTCCCTCTGTAATTCAACGTGGCTAAATTCATGCATGTGTAAATTGGCGAGACAGCCGCCGCCCACATCCCTGTCCCGAGTTGCCCCAGTATGCTTAATATGTTGTCCACCCACTTATGACACCACAGAAATAATGCACTATGATCACACATGATCTCACTGCTTTAATCGAGAGCTATGTGCGAGGCACGCATCTGTGTGTGTGTGTGTGTGTGTGTGTGTGTGTGTGTGTGTGTGTGCGTGTTAGAGAGACTGAATGATGCACACAGAAATCCGATTACTTCCACGTCATTGTGCCGAGTGCTGTTCCTTATAACTCTCCTCCCAATGTTGTACGTATCACAGGGACCCAGTTGTGCACGTTACATATTTACAGTACATATGTTGAATTTACTGCCTGTAGTCTTTTTTTTATTTTTTTTTATTAAATAAAGGCTCCGGATATTGGAGTTTTGTGGGAGCAGCGAGATTTAACAGAATTATTGATTATTGCCAACAGCTGTCATCCAATCGGCAGGGCAGCACAGAGACCCCCTGGACAACGTAATAAAACTAATTAGCTCATGTAGTATTTCTTTTGACTGATGACGCTGTGGTGTAGAACTAGGTGTCTGCTTCTACCAGTACCCATTGGGGCCATTCGGGGGAATCAGTGTCAGGGCCAGTGACACTGCAGCAGGGGTCCGAGTGGGAATCACACTCGTGACCTTTGCTCTTAAAGGCGACTGCCCCAACCACACACACACGCACTTGAAAGTCCATACTTTCAAATGTCATAATCGAATGACCTGCTCAAATGAAGGTTTTGACACGGTTATCAAATGCTGAGGAAGAATTTACTCAAATACAAAATGTATGATGATCTATATCTTTGTTCTTCATATTTCACTTGATAGCACAATGTCTTGCCTCAAGTTGATGCTCAAGGGAAAATGGAGGTCACCGAAGTCATCAGGATTCATCCTCTGATGGCTGATGACGGCGTTGAAATATTTCAACCTTTCACAAAGCGCTGAACTCAGCTTATTTCTTCATTTCCATGTTTCGGATGATTGTCTTAAAAAGGCCATTGGTATTTTGGAACTCATTAAATCCCCCCTGACCTGAGAGGGATTGTATCTGACAGTGAAAACAAACCATTTATGAGGAAATGGGTAGTGAGGGTTTTCTATTAATATATTCTATTGGGTATTCCCCTGCAGGCTCAGAGGGGCGTGGGTGAGGTGATGGAAACAACATGCAACTTCACCTCTAGAGGTCACCACATCTCACACACTGCACCTTTAATACAAGATATCGATATGCATACACTTCGGATAAAAAGTTCGGTCCGTTCATGTTTCACAAAAATGAATGACGACTGATATCACACCTTATTATTGTATCACAGACAACCACAGAAACGTGAAGGTCTTTGTCTAAGGATAAAGTGCTGCAGACAAAGAAGCCAGGTGATAACAGCATCGTGTCCTCTGACGTCTGTTCGGTGCTGAGGGAGAGAGGCTTCTGGAAAACAGACACTTCTTATCAAATCATTGCGATTAGAATTATACCCACACGGTCTCCACGGTGATGATCCGCCGCTCAGAATCCCTCCTTAAAGTTTCCAATGGGAGATGATTACAGAAAATGAGGCTGTTGTTTGTTTGTTTTGAGCTCTGTAAGAGTCAGACTGGGAGCCTGGAGGAGGGGAGACTGTGTTGTTTTTTTTTTAGCCATCGTCTCACAGATTTGGTAAGAACTTATTCTTATGTAAAAGTAAAAAAACAACAAAAAAAACTCACACATTAGTGAGTAATCTTTGTCTTTATGTCACATTTTCATTCAAAGAACGAGTGATGTCATCCCTCAAATGGGATTTTGGACTATGGTAGATTGACTGTGTGCATGTATGTGTGTGTGTGTGTGTGTGTGTGTGTGTGTGTTCTCCATACTATTCCCCAGTAGGTCAGTTAGGTCAACCAATGAAATACTTGGTATATTATGCAATTTACACACACACACACACACAACACACACACACACACACACACACACACACACACACACACACACACTCACGGTATGATGTTTAAAATGGTACTACAGAGTTTGTCGCAGGGCCGTGGTTCAAGGTTGTTTTCAAACGGGGACAAAAAAAGAATTCTTTATTCATGTAAAGTGTTGAATACTCAGTGTTCCCTGGCCTGTGCTGCTGTTTTGATTTTGTGATGGTAAACAGAGCCAGTCACAGATGGTGAATGACTGAGAAAACCTCTTGAATTCTTCATGAACGCTCCCTGACTTTGTTACCACAATGCCGACCGGACGTCACGAGTTCACCCCCCTCCCACACCTGTGGAAAGTTAAAGCATATTCATTTTCACTATGTCACCGAGACAAACCCTCACAGCCAATGGGAATCGCCCGCAGCAGAAACGATGTCAGTGACCCTATAGAGACAGACTATGGAGTTCAAGCAGTGTGAATGATAAGATAATGTTCTCCCAGCGTAGTCCTTGGATTTACTGGCTACACTACGTCAAGCTTTTAGATTAAAATGACATCATTAGACGATTTATAATAAACAAGCAAATGTCTCTGTCAATTGGAGAGAAGCCTGGGAAAGGAGACTTTTTTTTTGTTTTGCTATTTGCTGTCAGTGTTGCTATGGCAACCAGATCTGTACAAAAAGCTTTGGTGAATTAACTGTGGAAGTCATGAAGCACTCTCAGTCAAATTGAGTGGTGCAGATGCAGAGAGCTGAGTCAGGGGGAGAAATTACAGCCAGGAGAAATCCCACACAACCCTGTCCAATCCCAATTCAGCCAGGGCCGTTTGATTGGCCCTCATTTGAATAGGTTTTCACCTTTTGCCCCGGCTTCTTCCCACTTTCCCAAACACATCAATTCATCAATCAATCAATCAAATTTAATTTGTATGGCTCAAATTTACAAATAGCAATTTGTCTCACAGGCTGAATGACCTTCTCTCCACATGCAGATTGATTTGGTTCAATTGTTCAGAGATGATGTAACTATGAAGAGTTTGTCTCTGTCTGTGTGGATAGGAGATATGCTGGTGACCAATCCAGAGATAATCCAGCCTCTCGTCATCTAATTTCAATTTTGATTGGCCTCAGATCTTCCGTGACTCTAATGGATGGTTGGATGGATGAATGGATGAATGGATGGATGAATGGATGAATGGATGGATGGATGATAGATGGATGGATGGACTCAATAGGTGAGATATACATTTGACCATAAGATATGTGTTTTCAACCTCCTCTGCTAACTGTGAATCAATTACACAACTAGGGCTGCAACTAACTATTGTGGTGTTTGTCTAATCTGTAGATTGTTTTTTAGATTAATTGAATAGAATGAGAAAAATAACATTTGAAAAATTGTGTTTGTATTTTTGGCCAGCATGTTTTCAAGGGTCTTGCAGATTAAAATCGAGGAACTTTGTATTGCAACAAGAAGCGTGTAAAAAACATTCTTTTTTTAATAGTGCTTTATAAAGCATGATGCATTTATTGCTCACAGCTCAGGAGATGTTTACTCTTCTTCTAGACTGACTTTAACAATCTATTATCAAACTAGTTAGCCTTTTTTTTTTTAAATATCCGATATATTTTTTATTTAAATTTAGATCATTTATATACACTGCATCCCAACATGTATATTTTTTGCAGTCAGTGTGTAGTGTGTACAATTTGGTGACATCTAGAGGTGAAGCTGCGTAATTGTATCCATCACCTCACCTTAGGTGAAGTGATGGGTGCCAACCACTGTTTTACTGACTGGAAGCGTAGATGACCTCAATCACAGACCCACTGGTAACCCTGTCAGTGTTTCTCCAGGTACAAAGCTCGCATCCTGCAATCTGAGCAGATCACAGCGCTTATATTTAGATCGAGTATTTATAGCAAGATACTTACACACTAAACTCTTGAACCAACAAACCTGGAGTGTCTGCTATTGTCCTGAAAGGCGAGGGGAAGCTGAACGCATTTCATGTTTCTGGGAGTCGCTTGAAAAAACAGTGGAGCCCGCGGTGTGCAGCGCATGTGATGTTCACTGTGACTGTCTTGCCGCAGTTCGGTGTGTCGACGGCGAGGTCATGAGAAGTGCTGATGGCTGGAGTTTGTGTGGGCAACGTAAGAGTTGAAACGCTCGACGGCGATAAATGCTATCTGCTCCCACTGTGTTGTGTCTTGTGCGAGTCAGAGTGTTCTGGTGTGTAGCTGTGGTTCACTCCAGGGTGATCTTTTTTTCCCCTCTCACATGTTTTCAGGCCTGTGGTTCTTGGTTGTCCAGTTCCTTTTCTTTTATGTTGTGCGACCTCGTGGTCCACACGGAAGGTGCAGCTGGTTTTATGACATCGGCCATATGTCCAGCTGGCTCCATCCAATCAGGAGGTTTGTGCGAATCAAATGATGATTAATGCACATGTCCATTTCATCTTCAACCGTTGATCCAGTAATCTGGGTCGTGGGGTATTTCTACCAGTACACATCACACAGGGCCATTGGGGGTGTCAAGGTATGTCAATGTCAGGGCCAGTGACACTGCAGCAGGGCCCATTCGGGATTTGAACCAGTGACCTTAGGTTCCATCGGCGACTGCTCTCACCATTGAGCTACTGCTGGCCCCCCAGGTGGAGTCTTTTCCTGGGATCACCTCTCGATTCGAGGTACCCAGTGGGGATTTCATTTGAGAAAACCAAATGTATGCTTACTTCCATTGTTGTGTACCAAAATACATTCTGTGTACACATGAGATCTAAAAGCTGGGACATATTGTGCTCATTCAACACGTTTCCTTCCTCGTAAATCCTTTGCAAAGCCCCTTTTTTTTCTCCCTCGTTTGAAACCCGAGTTGTTTAGACTCTACCGGCGAGCAGCCCTCTTCATGTTGTGACCTGTAGTCAGACGTGAACTCCATGCTCCAGAAACCCTACACAGGTCAATAGGTTCAAGGAAAGAGGACTGAGATTTGCAATCATGCAAGTTCATAGCGAAATGTTAAAGATGCAGTGTGCAAGATTTGGTGACATCTAGAGGTGAAGCAGCATGTTGTATCCATCACCTCACCCTTGCGAGCATGCAGGCGAATCAATGGTAGACTTCAGTTGTCATGAAAACTCAAAGGATGTTTAATACGTCCACTTTGATGACTGTAAAAACATGGCGGCCCCTGTGGAGAGGACCCGCTCCTCATCTGAATACACATTAATAGGCTCATTTAAGGGTAACGGAAAAATAAAACATTTACGTGATTATAAGTTCCTGAATATGTCAGTATGCAACTGTCTTGTAATATCTTTAGAAGTGACAAAAATGAATCTTACACACTGCACCTTTAAAGGTTTACCGTGCTGTTCCCCCTGACCTCGCTCTTCTTATTCAAACCTGTATTGACACCCTGGTCCCCTTCAGTTACTATCCAAACTGTGGGCAGCTGTAAAAACATGATGGTGCAACGTGGAGACCATCGAGAGAATCTGTTGTTGATGTAAATATGAAGGGTCCACTTCAAGGCAATGAAAATCACACCCTTTCTTCAGGTGATTGGGAAAATATTTCCTTTTTACCAATAAAAAAATATTTCACTTAAAGGTGCCGTGTGTAAGATTTTGGACATTTTTGTCACTTCAAAAAAGATTACAAAACAATTTCATACTGACATTTTCATGAATTTATAATCACCTAAATGTTTCATTTGTTTTCCACTCCCCTTAGATGAACCCATTATTGTATATTAAAATGAGGAGGGGGGTCCTCTCTATGGAGGCCGCCATTTTTTTTACAGTAGTAAATGTGGACGTACTAAATGCTTTTTGAATTTGAATGACAACTGAAGTCGACCACAGGTTCTCCTCCATGCTCAGAAAGGTGAGGGTGCAGGTGATGGACACAACACGCAGCTTCACCTCTAGAGGTCACCAAATCTTACACACTGCACCTTTTTGATTGCGCACACCGGACGCTCAAACTTGTGCTCATCCAATCAATCACGTTTTTGACCCGGCCCGAGAGGAATGTACAAACAAGGGAAGATTAACCGCCGAGCAGCCTCCTCTCCGCTCTGGCTTGGAAACGACTGTGACATAAAGCCAAGAACAAGTCATGAGACCCACCGAGCACATCACAGCAATAACAGCAGACCTGCCAGGGCCAAGTGCTTCTCTTTATACTTTGTTTCAGCCCTTTGAGGCATCATGTGGTTGTATTGTCAGATACCAGAGTGGCTAATGGTAATTACAGCGTTTTGGATCACGTGTTGACATTTTGTCAAATTCTGTTTTCAAAGGGCAACTGTGTAAGATTTATATGAACAACCAAGGTGTTCAACTTGCTTTCATCACGTGAGCAATTAGATTTGAAGTCAACAGCATAACACTAATATCAAGCTATACCAATTTGTATCCCTAACAAAAAAAAAACATATACTATTTATAGGTGCAGTGTGTAAGATTTGGTGACATCTAGAGGTGAAGTTGCATGTTGTATCCATCACCTCACCCTTCTGAACATGCAGGAGAACCTGTGGTTGACTTCAGTTGTCATTAAACTCAAAAGATGTTTAGTAATCCCACTTTTACTACTGTAAAAACATGGCGGCCCCCGTTTTTAGAAGTTACAAAAATGATCAAAATCTTGCACACTGCACCTTTAATTTCATCGCACCATATATTTGACTGCGGGTGATGTGATTGTATATGTCAGGCTTTCTTCTGAAATTGGAAAGAATTATAGACATACCACAGAAAGCAGTGTGTATTTGTGTAGTACTTTACTAGTCTTAATCAAATATATAATTATAGCTCAGTTTTGCGCTTCACCCATTCATAGAGTGCGAATCCTGTACGTGCAGCAATCCCTGCTGCACTTCAGCATTCTGCCAAACCACTTCTCCTATAAGTTTGTATGGAAACCTCTGCTCTACTTTGACTTCTCTACACGAACAGCAGATACAAAAGACCTGAAAATGATTACAAATGAAAAAGCTACTACAGGACAAGGCATAACTGAGCTGTGGCTTCAAACACGATGGATGTTTATCAAGTGGCAAGAGGTGGAAAACGAATCATTCCAACCCATGATTCTGACTCAGTTTCCCATTCAATGACAAATAAATACACAGCCCTTTTCTGCATGAGCTTGAGGGTTAAACCTTCTCATACTGATGAAAGAAACAACATGTAGCTCATGATCACAGTATCTTCAGCGCCTCTACATGTGGACATTTGCAACACATGAAGGTCTGAATGTAGTGTGTGTTTACTCTGGGCCATTCTGCCTCCTCACAGTGGCTCTCTGTATCCAAACTGTGGCTGTGCACAGACCGCCCTGTTTAACTTGACACGTTTGTACATTTCCAGTGTTCATTTTCTCGCGAAAGGGAACAACAGAGCTCACATTCCTTTTCCGCCCTTAGTCATCAATGTCACTATTGATAACCCTTGGTGGGGTGTGTGTGTGTGTGTGTGGGGGGGGGGGAGCCGAGCATGTGATTAAAGCAATGTTATTCAATGTTGCATAAACCTCATGCCACGCACGAGAGTTGACAACACCAATGACAGGGCAGAAAAGGGTCATTTAAAAAAAAACAAAAAAGAAACAAAAAACTTGTTACCCTGTTACCCTGCAACCTGGGGTGAGACCACTCACAGCCCCAAGTATGTTTGAGGAATTCTGATTACAGTAATCCCACGGTCATTTGAAGCAGATTTATGCGCTGAGGTCACACTGGCAGCAGAGCGATAACTTTGAAACGCAATCCAAATTTGTGTCCACGTCCAAGTGATTCAGCAGAGTTGTCTTCCCGCTGGAGGAGAGGTAATCTCAGGTAGGCGGTCGCTGACCGCGAACCAGGTGAACTCCACTAATGTGAGCCCTCACTTCAAAGATGTATGTCAACACTCCGTTGTACTTTTAGGAACAAGAATGCAACATAACCCTGATTATGAGGCTTACGTCGGGATTAGCCTGGTGAAATACCCCCCCCCCCCTCCCTTCCCCTCTCCTCACATGCACTTGATGTGTATAAACCTCACCAGGTCTACATACAAATCCATTTACTCACAGAGGTCTATAATCTAGCTCAGGGCTTAGGGAAGAATCATCCATGTTACAGATCCAGCGTTTGGAGCGCATGAGTCGGAGTTGATTCTTGGAAAGTATAGAATTCCTGGGCTGCATTGAGCTTTTCTGCGCTCACTTGCAAAAACCGGACTGAACCAGGAGACACAAGTGTATTTCACTGATTCCCTGCAACGCGTCACAAATAAATCCATGGCCCGCAACCTGCAGGTTGACGATGTACAGTGCGAGAAGAATGAAGGGTGCTCGGGACGGCGGTAATTTCTCTTCAATCCCTTCTTTCGTCAAAGCCCCCCGATGGACATGATAGGCTTGATAGGTCCAGTGGCTGCCAAGATAATGGCTACAGACGAGTAACAGAAAACCCTTGACAGTGTAAACAAGCGGCCGCTATCCAAACTGCCAGTGCGTTTGGGCCGGAGCCGCCATTGACTGGCATAATCTGCTGTATAAATCTGCAGCTTGGCCCTGTCTGGCTGCTGTCTGGATTCCATGCACTTGGACAAAAGGGATGGGCACCTTGCTCACTGACAATGAGCCTGGCCCTAATCGGAGCAGACAAGGCATGCTGATGGAGCCTTTTTGAGCAATTGAACTTGGTCAATGAATCTTAGGGAACCTAATGAAACATAAGGGACAGGCAGTTTGACTCCAACAACAAGCGCAGCATCAAACTGTCCTGTTTCTGCTCATCAGCCCCTGGACTGAAGTTGTGCTGCGACCTACGATGACCTCTGAAAAAGCATGTCTGGTGGTGAACCTGTGAAGATCCTGATGGTGTTGACCTTTGTACGCCATACGGTGTTGTCGATGTGATGCCTCTCATTGTCCACGTGGAATTCGGTTTTGGCCTTTGAAAGAAAAATGGGTCTGATCTGGCGCCATTGTGTTGTTTTGTTTTTGTCGTGGAACATCACGAGAATGGAGAACAGGCCTCAGAGTGTCTCCAGACCAAACAGTTTGGAATGGAGGACATGCTGTTTCTCTTTGAAACTCTGAGGAAGGAGACTGGGTTCCTTTTAGAAAGCCCTCGGGAATGTGTATGGGAAAACCAGTGTGGGCCACTGGAATCTCCTCAAAGGGACAGAGTAAAGCGTGAGCCCTCACCATGGGAGAGAGATACCGGCCTTTGTGATCAGAAATGCCACGGAATAAATGTACATTGTTCACAGTCCCACACGTGTTTTGTTCTGCTGGTCCTGTGACTCACCTACAAGGTCTCAGGCTCACTGACCTCCGAGCTGCCCTGAATGCCCACCGAGGTCGCATGATCCAAACTGCTCTGCATTTCTCACGTCATCCTACAACACTAATATGTTATATTATATTACATTATAGTATATTATATTATATTATATTACATTATATTATATTATATTATATTATATTATATTATATTATATTATATTATATTACATTATATTGTATTATATTATATTATATTATATTATGTTATGTTATATTATGTCATGTCATCTTCAACCGCTTATCCAGTAATCTGGGTCACAGGGTGTTTCTATTAGTACACATTGGGCCACTGAGGGTGTTAGTGACAGGGCCAGTGACACTGCAGCAGGGTCCAAGTGGGGTTTGAACCAGTGACCTTCACTACCTGACCTTCTATTGGCAGAAATGAAACTTAAAATTGATATAAAAATTCTTTTAAGAGCGTTGCATCGTGAATGTGCAAATTGCCGTTGTCATTTCTCTAAAATTAACCAAAGCTAGATGTGGTATGCACATAAATACCATTAAAGCTATTCATTGGGTTTAATTTTTAGAATAAAGTTGAAATGTTTTCTGTTATTCTGTAGTTTTTATTTAGTGGCATTAAAGGGTTCCTGTTTTTATTCGATTCCATTTTATTCTATTCAGTGTCCGATTTGCCTTTTGTGCCTTGTGCCTCTTACGACTTCTTGTATAGTTGTCGGCGTCGTTTCCATGGAGACGAAAGAATGGACGTGACGCACTGAGCGCTCCCTAGCACGGTGCTCGTCACTAACAAGTGTTTTAACGTGGCTGTAACTTATTGAACAGCACAGGTGTTGAGGACACAGGTTTTGATCAGGTATGCAAATGAATTCAGTGGCGACAGACGGCGGAAAGGTGCTGCGTGACGTCACGACGGACACTGATAATGAGGAGCTGAACCAAACAATCATGCGGGAGCTAAACGACACGACTTTGTGTGATGGCGGGGATGTTGTAGAGGAGACTTTGGACTTTCTACCAGAGCCGGTGAGTGTGTGAGTCCTCCACTGTGGTCAGAAGAACTCTGACGGAAAGCTACAGTTACCAAAATTCATATATTTGAGTAAATATCCACCGGAGAGGTGAGCGTGACAACAAGCTAGCTAGCAGCTCCTACTTCTCAAGTTTGTGCGTAGTGGAGGTTTTGTTTGCTCTTCATACTGTTTATGTTTGTGGTGTGCTACATTTAGAATTGTGTTTTGTTGTTAAAAAAAACAGCAGGTGCTATTCGCCAACGAATAGATAAAAACAATATACACCGCGCATACGTTCAAGAGAGTACAATGAACAGGCCCCAGAACCTCAACAAGTGAAAAGGGAGAATGGACACAGGTGGATGATGTTGATTTGTTTAGTGTCATCACTAACATTTTACTCGGTCAGGTCTAGTGACCAGATGTTTTCAACAACAAACTAAAAATGAAACATTCACAAAGGCATCATCTCCAATAAACTATTTTTTCCAATAACACTTAACTTGAAACTCTCCTGATTATGTCGGCCACATAAAGTCAGAAGAGCATCACCAGAGCAATTACATCTACTAAGTCAGGAACAGCCCCAACGAGCCATCTCAGCCACACTGTCCAATCAAAGTGAGCATCGCACAGATCAAAACAATATGTATTCATTAGCTTTTTTGATGAACTCAGTTAAAATGACATCGTTTTTTTTAATTTTTTTTTTTACCAACAGGTCTCAGACGATATTCCACAATCACTGCTGAGCTACTTTGAAACTTCAAAACGGAGAGCAGCAAGGAGCAAGAAGATGATTGTTATGGAACTTGAAGGTATTTTATAGGTATTTTATGAGCTTATAGTAATCTGGATGTACAACTTCTTTTATTATGGAATGAGCCATTCAAATCAAATCAAAGAGCAGTGATTCTCTATAAAGGCTACAATGTTGCACCACCATGTTTTTACAGTTACCTCGTGAGGAAGGGGATTCTGGAATCGAATCGCAAACAATTCAGCCACAATTCAGAGCAGAGAACAGGTCGCCGGAAATGATAGAAGGGTTAAAAACAAGTTGATAAGATACGTTCTTGTATCTAACTAGATTGCAATTATTTTCCTGATTAAAACCTGAAACCAATCTATGTTTAGGTCAATTGTTGAATATAAAGGTTCAAAGGAATATGCCTTTGATGGAGAGAAAGAGATATGTCCACAGCCACGACAAAGATTCCCTGGAAATGTCTGAGCTGTGAAACTAGGAGGAAGCTCTCCCATGGGCCAGGTAGGTGGTGACCAATGATGGATGTCCAGAAGTGATGAACTATAATCCGACTGTGTTTCCTGTGCATTGTACATCACCTTGCGCAATGAGATACTGTACTTTGGCATCCCATCAGGAGAACGCTGGGTTTTATTGGGTCTGGATCAGTCGCACTCACTGTATTTTAATAATGCAACCCGGCCACCACATACCACTAAATCCTGGACATTTTCCTGCAAGAAAATTGTCAACTAATCCAGTTCTTCATTGCGGTTAAAAAAAAGCATCTGCTGTTCCAAACTTTCTCTTAGACTCCTGTGCCTCACATCGGACTGAGGACATGATGAACTTGCCTGAAGAACTGAATATGGACATGATGAAACTTGATAAGCAGGTAAAGGCCAAGCCTACACTTTCAGGTATCTTCCTATGACCTGTCCAATCCACATCTCAAGCAGTCTGCATGTGTGTTTTTCTTCAACACGACAGCAGGTGACGTCTGACACCGGAAAAGAGAACAATCGCGCTTTCCCTTCCCCCAGGATATCAGAAGAACCTTTAACTCGCAGTTTGACCGTGTGTCCTGACAGTGAAGGTACTGCACATGTTTGTAACATTAAAGAGAAAGTTATCAAGATAAACTGTATGGTAATATTTTTATTTGGTTAGGATATTATAATTTTGAACTGCACTTACTTATTTCACTCGGCATTGAAGAAAACAATGCATACATGTTTAATGCAATTTTATACAGTAGGTACTTGTGACACCAAGCCATTAATGAAAATAACGCAGATGCAATGACATGGCTCTCTTATCATTTTTGGCATCTGCATTACACTGAGACAGCTTTAGTGTTGACTTGATGTCCACAAGAGGGCAGCGTTGCCCTATTTTCTTTCTTAGTTATGATAGTACTATGATTGTGGGGACTTGCATTACCTCACCTTTTAATTGGAATGAAATAGTGATGTTTCTATGCAGTTTTTTTTTACTCACTAAACAGGGAAAATAAAAAAAGTTTCTCCTCCTCAATTGCAGACCCACTTGTATTTTGCACTTTCAACAGATGAGAGAAAAACGGAGAAATGTATGGGATCCAAAGTGAGGGGCGCACAAGAAGTGATGAAGCGAAGCACAGAATCCCAGAGAGCACGCAGAGAGAACAGGCACCGTGAGATGCTGAAGATGGAGGAGGAAAGGAGACGGAGACAAAGAGACTTCCTGGAGGAGCTGGAGAAGATAAAGGTGGCAGAGAGGGTGAATCATTTATGACTCTCTGCACTCTACAGAGTTAGCTGACATAATGACTCTTGATGTTACAGCTATTTTCTCTGAGCACATTTGGATCATCGTCCGTTTGGCAGAGATACTGATACTGTCCACATGTCTATGAAACTAATGCCTTGCTCTCGTCCTCACTGCAACAATGACACATCACGCGCAGAGTTGACATCCAAATCATCTGATTGAGGAGAGATAAGAGAACAGACATTTGTGAAATTGCAAGCTGCCTTTTGTCTCACGTCTCTTGTTTATTTCTTCATGTCCAGAAATTACAAGGGGAAATTGAGTTAAACGTGAAGACAGCCCACGGAAAACTGGAACAGGAGTTTCAGCTTCAGCAGGTATGACCAAGTTTTCCATCAGACATCAAACACAAGGAGGAGGGCTCTCACTGCAGACCCCTCTCCTCATCAGAAGTATCATCAGGTGTACCTCCGATTTCCGAACCGGAGTGAATCCACAATAAATAAGTCGGCACTCAACAACCCTTCCACGTCAACCTGCCATTTAGTTGACTTAGTTTATGTATTTATTCATTTATTTTCTGCAAGTACATTGCCATGAACCACAACCACATTGAAGACAGGGAGAACAAGTGTGTTGTCTCAGTGCCAATACTCTCCCAAATTATGTCCCAATAGGTTTTACTACAAATATCTAATGTTATACTATTTACATACTAATGACTGCAAAACGATGCACCTTGATGACATCACACTGAAAACAGATTTGCCCTGGCCTAAGATGAACTTGAGGAAATCAGTGTCCACCGGGATGTTGTGTCTCAATGAATCATGTCTTGAACTGCAGCCAATAAGTTGTTTTGACCCACCCATGATGGTGACTGCTGATTGAACATATTTCCACAAAGTTTATTGATTAAATATTCACCAACTTAAAGTTGGGCAGGTAATCATTGTAAAGCCAATAAGAGCAAAATCTTTTGTGACTTTCTCACTAACTTCTGGTAATCATCTGCGTTTGTTTTATTCTCTAGTTTGGATCGAATCAAAGGTTTTCACTTGAATTTCCTGTTACAACTTACCAACCCTAACTCAAACGTACTAACGTAATAATTAACTTAATTGAAATTATTTATATATTTTGTTATTATCACTGTTTTTGATATACAGTTTAATTGACATGTTAATTGCCATATTTCATCTTATTTTTTTCTCAGGAGCTGATCAGCACCTTTCACAAGCAAGTGAAGGAACAGCAGAAGATGAAAGAGGAGGAACAGCAGAGGATCAAGGAGAGTGAGAAGAAAAGGAAGGAGGAGGAAGAGAGGAGAAGAGAGATGGACAGGAGGAGAAAGGAAGAGGAGCAGAAAAGGAAAGAGGAAGAGGAGAGGAAAAAGGAGGAGGACAGGAGGAGAAAGGAAGAGGAGCAGAAAAGGGAAGAGGAAAGGAAAATGGAGGAGTACAGGAGGACAAAGGAAGAGGAGCGGAAAAGGAAAGAGGAAGAGGAGAGGAAAAAGGAGGAGGACAGGAGGAGAAAGGAAAAGGAACAGAAAAGGGAAGAGGAGAGGAAAAAGGAGGAGGACAGGAGGACAAAGGAAGAGGAGCGGAAAAGGGAAGAGGAGAGGAAAAAGGAGGACAGAAGGAGAAAGGAAGAGGAGCAGAAAAGGGAAGAGGGCAGGAAAAAGGAAGAAGAGCAGAAAAGGATGGAGGAAGAGATGAGGAATGAAGAAAAGAGAAAAATAAAAGAACTAAGACTTAAGGAAGAGGAGAAAAGGAGAATAGAAGAGGAAAGGAGTGTGAAGGAAGTCGAGCAGAAAAGGATGGAGGAAGAGAAAAGGAAGATGGAGGTTGAAGAGAGAAGAATTGAAAAAAATCAACGAGAAGAGGAACAGAAAAGAAAGAGCGAAGATGAGAAGATGAAAATGAAGGAAGAAATAAAACAAAAGGAAGTAAGACTTGGGGAGGAAGTAAGACTTGGGGAGGAAGATAAGAGAAGACGAACGCAAGATGGGAAGAGGAGAATGGAAGAGGACAGGAGGTTGAGGGACGACGCACAGAACATGATTGTCAATGAGAAGAGAGTGGAAGATGAGAAGAGAAATAAAGAGGAAATGCCACCCAAAAATGAGCAGGAAAGAAAGAAGGAAGGGGAGCAGAGGAAAATGGTGGATGAGATAAAATATAAGGAAGAAGAGAATAATGAAATGAATCTGATAGGGGATGAGAAGAAGAGAGGAGAGGAGGAAAGGACAAAGCCAAAGCGGATTGCAGGAGAAGAGGAGAGGAGAAGAGAGGATGAAGCCACGAGGAGGATGGAGGAAGAAGAGAGAAAGATACGAGAGATTAGAATTGAAGAGGAGCAGAAAAGAAAGAGAGAAGACAGCCAGGGCAAAATGGAGCATGATACTCCCAGAGAGCCAAGGAGAAAGACAGATGAACTAATGAAAATAAAGGAAGAGGGAAGGAGACAAGAAGTAAGATGCGAGGAAAATGAGAAAAAGAGACCGGTAGACGAAGTCGAGGTGATGGAGAGAAAGGAAAATGAGACAGAGGAGACGGAGACAAGGAAACAAATGATGGCAGAGCAAAGGGAGAGGAAGAGATTGTCGTGGATGATGGATTGTGTTTCGTGGTCCAAACTATCACGGAAGAACAGGAAGAGGCAAAAAGGACATGTCCCAAGTCGCAGGGGACCGAGCAGTTTGCCTCCTCTGTGTCCAGACACTCTGCTCAAGTCCACAGGATGCAAATCCCTGCAGGAGGCAAGTTTAGTGCAAATGCTCATAGTCTCATGAAGAAATTGCTTTCTTTTAATTGTTTTTCGTTCAGATCTACCTTGCCCGCATTTAAATGTCAGAATCCTAAACATGTCTGATGTCCGTTTCATCCAAATCTGTGAATTATTTTCTGAGAACTTGAAAGAAAACAGTCCCTGATTCAGATTCATCCCAAAATATAAAGACTGCCCCCGTGTTTCATGCTTCACCTCTCCACAAAATGTCTTAAAAATCAGCTGAGCGTTTTCGTGTCATTTGGTTAACTCAAAAAAACAACTTGCTCGCAAAAGTAATATCATTGTTTTCTTACCCATTTGGAGGATTTTCCTCGTAAACCCCTATACATGAGAGATTTTTTAAATAAAGTTTTTCACATTTGAGATATTACAATACAAATCGATCCATTTGTATGTCACCGTCGCTGTCAAAATAAATGGCAAAGTGTAATATGACATTGTAACATTACTAAGATAGAATTGCCCAACCATTTTCAGGTTAACCATAACCTAAAAACCTCTAAAACCCAAGGTAACAACTGCCCCTCTTTCAGGTCACCGTGTTGCACCTGGAAGACTTGACCTCCTGCAGCCTTGTCACTCTCACTCAGTGTCCTCACCTCCAGTCCCTCACCCTGAGACGCTGCGGCCTCACATCCCTGGAAGGCATCAACCGGTTGCAACAGCTCTGCCACATCGACGCACAGGTGAACATTTGATCGGTACGTTCCAGGAATTACTGTTACCTCTGTCTCTTTTGGTCACACTCGGTTTGTCTCGTCTCAGGAGAACGACATCTCGTACGTGGACTGTGAGAACATGACCAGTTTACGAGTTCTTCGACTCGGCCACAACAAGTTAAGATCCATCCATGGTTTGAGTGGAGTGGAAAATCTGGATGTTCTGGATCTGTCGCACAACTCCGTCGTGCAGATTGGTGAGAAGTTCAAAATTCATCTTGTGCCTTTTTCAACACTGAAGGACCTTGGTGTGTTCACTCCAAACCACACAATTACTTGTGTGTGTGGAGCGTTACACGTGTGATATGACGAGGAAAATGAAAAGTTGAAAAAAGAAAACATTTGCGGATAAATGCGCCGCCACACTCTTCTAGCTCATTTAAGATGATTTAGAGGGATGAGTTATGTTTGAGTCGATAATTTCTTTGAGGAAAATCTTCAGTGCTTTTCTGTACTATACGAAACTTATAGTTTAGTTTCTAGTGTTTTGATGATATTTAATCATGTGCCACTGTTGTTGTGGTCCCCTAGTCTGTGATGTTTGATCATTGTTATTGGACTAGAATGTGCCGATGCTCACTTGTACAGTCCAGATTTTTCCACAAGAGGGCAGGCTCTCTCTGCTTTTCATCTATCTGCCTTTCAGACCTGAATCGTATTCACTGCAATCTGATTTATTAGGAAAGTCAACATGGCCATGAGCTGTGTGGCTGAAATCATAAATAGAAAATGGGTAGGACAAGAGGTTAGATGCACCCAAATATACTATCAGCCACATAGGAAATCTTCATTAAAACTGTCCTAACAAAACATGGTGTGCTTTGATCTTGCATGTTGGTTCATCCTGTAGCTTTTTGACGCTTTACTTCATCCCCAGCTGGTCTAGAGTCCACGTCCAAACTGCAGAGTCTGGCACTGGATCATAATCATCTGATCAGCACCCAAGGTCTAAGGGACGTCTGCACCCTCCTTTACCTGAACTGCTCACACAACCATCTGGCCAGCGTGGAGGGTCTGGAGAACTGTGCTCTGCTCCAGACTTTAGACCTTCGATCCAACAGTCTCACTGAGGTAACAGCAACACTGTTCAGCGTTCAATTGTGTTAGAGCTGTGAAGCAACTCATTTTGTAGATGAAGGACTGAAGTAGTATTATCGTTTTCACTTTTTGGGGATGTAAATGTGTGTTTAAGGGAGTTCCTCATGGAAAATGGAGAACAGTTTTTTTGAAGTTAGATTCTAGTCTGACCTTTTTGAAGTTTTTTTTTAATCATTTTTTATCATGAAGTAAAAACAAAATGTGTTACATTGTACATTGCTATTTAAAATAAAAAACACAGTTCTAACTTTGGAGAGGGATGGGTGCATTGGGCTGGCAGGAATGATAAAAGTGTAAACATGAGCTGTTTAAGCATTCGTGGTATATTATATTATATATTTGCCCTGGGTCTACATTTTCCTATCCCTTAAAAATGAAGATATCTTAAAGGAAACATTAAAAATCCTTGATCTGGCAGAGTTACAGAAGAACATGCATGCTGAACAAGTTTGCCAAAGGGCTAATCTCATCTGCAGGTGCTGGCAGGTTGATGGTAAAGTCATAAAATAATTAATTATGGTTGAAAATTTGTTGAAGTTTAATGTCGTTTTGCACAAAACATAATGACACACACAAGAAGTCACCAATTTCTGGTCTTGTTTGCATTTTTTCAGATTTTTAAAATTTGTTTGCATTTTAAACAATTTCAAAAGTTCAAGTTTGATACTAAAAAGACAATGTTTTGGAAACGTATCTGATAAAGGAATTTAAACAAAGGTTTATGTTAGAGAACCCTATACATTTTGCAAATTGAGTGAAACATCCTCACTTTTACTGTAAATAAACATCAGTTCCAGATATGTCATTCACCGCCTTAACGTCTAATAATCAATGTCAGTCTTAAAAAACAAATCTTGGTGCTCCTATATTTCCACATAACACGCACTCCAATATACATTTGCATGATTATTTTTATATAATGGTAGATTATTATAGTTGACAAGTATGTAGTACGTGTGTAACTGAAGCTTATCTGTCTTTTTTACTCATAGCGATGCTCCAACGATTGTTGGATGAGGCAGAGTACACACATTTCGTCGGTATGAAAAAACGTCCATTCTCAGTATGAACTCACTCAGTCTTTACATTTTGCCGAAACGACACGACGACCGCAAACTCCGCAGGACTAAAGTGACTGACAGTGATGGACGAGGGTCATTCACTCACCTCCAGAGCAGCAGCAGCAGCAGCAGCAGCAGCAGCAGCAGCAGTGTGGAAAAGTAACTCCTCAGTGTTACAGGTGTTAACTGAGGACTTTACCTTGTTTTTCGTCAGCCCCCCGCTTTGAACAATCACGTCCTCCTCAGAGAGCTTCATCTGGATGACAACAACATCTTGTCACTGCAGGGCCTGGCTGTCTGCTGGCTTCCTCTCCTGCGCCACCTCTCAGTGGCGGAAAACAGGTTTATTCCACCAGTCCATGTTTGTCTGTGTCTGTTGTCTGGCCCGAAATGCAAAAGAGAAGCATGCACTTCATTTTCAGCGTCCCCATCCTTTCCGTTTAAATCTCGTAAAATCACGTATCTCTATTTGTTTTTCAGCGACTTGCGCGACACAAAAGAGAAGTGGTGAAATGTGTTTTATTGCAACATGAATTGTCCGTATGCAGCTCACAATCTACCTCTATCTTTCCTATAGAATCACCATCCTGCCCTGCATGTCTGATTTTGTGTCCCTTAAGAAATTGGATCTTCGTTTCAACTGCATGTCAGGTACCATTTTATTTATTTTTATTTTGGCTTATTTCAATACTTTGCCTTAACGATTTGTGTTTTTTCATTCTTATCGATTTCACTGAGCTGTCTCGTATGACAGACTTTGCAATCTTGTTTAACTCGATTTGTAAAGATTTTGATTGCTATCAATCTCATCATTTGATGCTCACTTATTTTGCAGTTGAGGTGTGTTCCAACCGTATGATCATTAACTACCATTATCACCTAATGTCTAGTGTGTAAGACCCAGGTAGAATTAATCAATTTGTATTGACAGAAATGGAAAATTAGACAATACTAGCACTGATGTTTTTCTGAGAAAATAAACCTGGATTCAGCAACTATTGTTTCCATCACCTAAGAGGAGTGGAAGTGGCTCAGTGCCCAATGTGCTCTGGTAGTAATACCCCCGACCCGATTATTGGATAAGCGAATGAAGATCACATGACAACTTACAATTAGCTTTTTATATTTATATCAGGAGCGATATTGATGGAGACTATCATCTCATACCACCTTGTTTTTACAGTAGGACAAAATAGACAAACTAACCACCTTTTGGGTTTTGATGACCACTGTAGGCTATCATCACTTCTATTACATGCTTTAAAAGGAAGGGTGCGGTGAGGGGTATTCACTTGCAACATACAATTCCACCACCTGATGGCGCAAAATCATATGCATGGAGGTCTTCATTTGATGTGACGATAGCTTTTCTGCGGTTGCCTCAAACATTATTTCATGAACTCCGGTGGTTCCAGAGTTTTATGTGCTGGTTGTCAAAGTACAATGAATGAAACTGTGGAAATGAGATGCTCAGGTCTCTGCAACGCATCTCCGTGTGCTTCATTCAGCTCATAAAGCCCCTCAGCTTATGAGGTGAGGCATTGGTGACAATGAGGACTCGACCGAGAAGTAGACACTGACATGACAGACTTGTTTTTCCACAGACCTGCAGAACGTGTGCGAGGGTTTGGGGGGATGTCTCTTCCTGCGCGAGGTCCACCTCTCTGCCAATCCCCTTCAGCAGGAGAGTGGCTGGAGGTAAGGTTGAGTGTGGACAGAGGATTCAGAGCGTATTTCATAGGGTGCTGGTTTT
>JAFBJT010105595.1:59493-75535 GCA_016785325.1 Chascanopsetta lugubris
CCTCCTTCCCCACCCCCCAGGCCTCCCTCTCTCCTCCCATGTCTCCCTCCCTCAGCTCCAAGCATCACCCTGCAGCACAAACCTTCTTCCCCCAACCGTCCTACGGCAGCCCCCTCCCTCACGCAGACCGTCCAGAGGACAGCCACCAGGGGGCTCCACTCAGCCAGATTCCAGACGCCCTTCAGGTGAGACAGGAGCTTCGGGGGCCGGTGGGTCTCCAGACTCCGGTCACCTCAGCCCCGCCCACTCACGGTGAGTCTGCTGACTGATCACTCATTCACACCATAACAGACAGAGGTGACCAACTGGTTGTTCCTGTGGATTTCAGGGTCAGAGACCACGCCTTCTTCCAGTCTCACCGGCAGCTCCAGTCTGATGCGTATACCCAGTCAAACCAGTGCCTTCAATGTGCCCAATACCTCCAGTCCGAGACCCTCTAACCTGACTGGTACATACAGTCTCAACAGTCTGACCAGTCCCTCAAGTCTGGCAAGTGCCTCTAGGCCGACTGGTAGCCCAAGTCTGACCTCAACCTCCAGTGAGACCAGTGCCTCCAGTCTGACCAGTAAATGTTTCATTTACCATATCATTCTTTGTCCAAATCCCTGATTCTCAAAAGTCTGATTCTTTCCCGCGGCGCCCCCATCTGGACAAACTCACATCTCATGTTCCATCTCTGTCTTTTTCACAGTCAAGACACCACCGGTCAACTCGATAGGTCGTTTTCAAGTGACACCCTCCAAAGAAAACACTGCCATCCATCATGATGAGCTCCATCGACTCCATAAGGCCACGCCCACCACCCACTCCCCGCCCCCTTTCATCCAAAACCAATCAGAGAGCACAGAGAGCAGCACAGAGGAGCAGAGCGAGTCAGAGAGTAGAAATGCCACAGTGACAGTGTCGCATTCTGTCGGTCACCATGACAACGCCGGAGGACCGGAGGGCAGGACGAGGAGGAGTGAGGAAGATGAGGAGGAGGAGGAGGAGAGAAAGAGGAGGGGCGGTCGGAGGCTGTGGGAGGGGCCAGCTGGCAGCCACGCAACGAGCGGAGGCAACTTCAGCCAATCGTGGAGCCGCTCGGCACCTTCTATCAGCTCGGACGAATCAGAAAGCGAGAAAGAGGAAATGTGGGAGGAGCTACAGGAGCTCCGTGACAGGTGATTTGTCGACTAAGATGTGGCTTTGATGATGAGGTCATATCACATGAGGCATTTAATTCAATTCATACAAACTGAGATTAGCCGCCGTTAGCTCACGTTAGCTTCTCTCCTGTCAGACACCTGGCGGAGGTGCACAACCTTCAGGCCAATCAGAAGCAAGAGATTGAGGAGGTGTACCTGCGGATGGGTAAAGTCCCGCCCCCCGGCATCGTCCCTCCGGCTGCCATGTTGAACCATCGCCCACGGCGCATCTCCAAGACAGGAAACTACCCTCCGTCTCGAAGGAACAGTCTGCAGAGACTGGAGGTGCTGCCTCCTGCAGGTGGGGGTGACACACTGCACCTCAGGGCGCCGCACGCTCGGAAAACAAAAACACAGGCTGAGGACGGTGAATGTTGTGTGTTTGTGACACAGGCATCATGAGGAAGAGCTCGGTGAGCGGCAGCAGCAGTGGGTCTCTGGATCGGGCAGGGAAAGGCGTGACCTTTGCCCCCGAACACAGCTGCATGGTGAGTTCACCTTCAGTTCGCATCAGAACCCATTTTAAATTTTAAAAAAATCACAATCAAAGCGAACGACGTTTCCAAACCTGACTCTTATCCCTCGATGAATTGCATTTTAGTGACTTGGCTGAGCTGCTGACGACGAGAGGAAGAGGAACACGCGCCACTTTATCTTTCATTCAATCAATTTCAATTTCCATTTAGCCTGCTAGCCTCTTCTTGTTACCCGTTAGCCTCCATAAAGCCCGCCAGCCTGTCCATTTAGCCAGTTTAGCCTGCTAGCCTCTCCTTTTACACTGTTAGCTTCAGAGTTTAGCCTGCTAGCCTCTCCTTGTTACCTGTTAGCCTTCATAAAGCCCGCTAGCTTGTCCATTTAGCCCCTTTAGCCTGCTAGCCTCTCCTTGTTACCTGTTAGCCTTCATAAAGCCCGCTAGCTTGTCCATTTAGCCCCTTTAGCCTGCTAGCCTCTCCTTGTTACCCGTTAGCCTCCATAACACCCGCTAGCCTGTCCATTTAGCCCCTTTAGCCTGCTAGCCTCTCCTTGTTACCCGTTAGCCTCCATAAAACCCGCTAGCTTGTCCATTTAGCCCATTTAGCCTGCTAGCCTCTCCTTGTTACCCGTTAGCCTCCATAAAACCCGCTAGCCTGTCCATTTAGCTCCTTTAACCTGCTGGGAGGCGGGGCCTGTTGTGACCTGACAGCTTGGGTGTGGAAATGTGTAAGAAGCGAAATAGTTGTTTTTTTTAACGTAAAAAAAATGCAGCGTGATGTTTGAATGTTTTTGTATCAACACATTGTTTGTGTGATTAAAGTGAAGATGATGTTGTCAACTTATTGATGTCATTGTGTAAGTGTGTTTGTTTTGAACAATTATTTACTCAAACTTGTCATTTACCGGTATCAACGCACACACACACACACACACACACACACACACTGAGTGTCAGAGCAAGGGTCAGACTGATTCAGTGTGAGGCTTCAGTGGCAGCAGCAGCATGAAGATCCTCCCGGTCCTGGTTCTTCTGCTGAGCTCAGTGCAGATCTCAGGTCAGTCACCGGTCTGATACATATCAATAACAGTGTGTGATGTCGACACAGCAGAGTTTTTGTGTATTTATATCTCTAGAGGGAAAAACTGCAAAACGTTTATCTTGTCTCTATTCACTGAAATATACTGAAATATACTGAAATATGTATATATATATATATATATATATATATATATATATATATATATATACACACGCCACAAGTGTGATCATCAAAGACAAAAGTCAACTCAACAAAATGACTGTTTGAACTTTGTGCAACTTCTGACTTTACTCTGTTTCGAAATCCTGGAGACAGACCCCCCCCTCGCACAGTTTACTTTTGTTTACATATTTTTTTAAAGTTCACCCCTTCAAATTCCCCACACAGCAGCTTGAACACATCAGCGTGTGTGTGTGTGTGTGTGTGTGTGCGTGTGTGCGCAGAGTGTGTGTGGTGTTTTGCGCGTTTTGACCTGGCCTCCGGTCAGTGCCACGATGAGCTGGGAGAAGTGGACGAGGACGACTGCTGTCAGAACCCTCACTACGGTTACCTGGCAACCAATGGAGAGTGTCAGTCCTGTGGGTCAGTGGAAGGACACACACACACACACACACACACACACACACACACACACACACAGTCTGTCAGTACTATCCACCAACACTTTCATGACTGGCTTAATGAAGTCACTAATACAGGCCGGTGCAGTTCCTGAATCAGACAGTAGGGGCAGTGTTGTGGTGACTCATTATTCTGTATACAGAATACAGACTGGACTGTGGTGCGCCCCCTGGTGGAATACTTCAGTAATTCATTTCACAAATGCTTACAACTCTACGGTCCCTTGAAGTCATGCAGTGTGTGTGTGTGTGTGTGTGTGTGTGTGTGTGTGTGTTTCAGTCCCACTGTGTGGTCTACCTGGTCGCCATGGTCACAGTGTAGCGTTCTCCTTGACAAGGGAGTGAGACAGAGAAGCCGGGCGTGTTATGGCATCGGCCAATCAAAGTGCTCCAACATACAGGACAAGCTCCAGACAGAACCGTGCTATGGCAACTGCTCTGATGGTACACACACACACACACACACACACACACACACACGCACAGATCACAAAAATAATGAACAATGATGCTACATTTTCATTTTCACAAATGTGTGTGTGTGTGTGTGTGTGTGTGTATGTGTGTGTGTGTGTGTGTGTGTAGCAAAGGGGTGGGACCTGTGGGGCCCCTGGTCGCCCTGTTCGATCACCTGTGGAGGGGCCGGAGTCAGAGAGAGGAGGAGAACATGCCTCAGTTCTCCTGAGTGCGACTCGTCCTGCGCTGGTCCCTCAGAGGAGAGCGAGGCCTGTCTGTCACTCAACATCTGTCCAGGTAACCTGTCTGTCCCTCCTCCACTTCCTGTCTCACCCCCCCCCCCCCCCCCCCCCCCCCCCCCCCCCCCCTCCCCCCCCCCCCCCCCCCGGGCGCGGCCCCCGGGGGCGTCTCTCTCCTCACCCGTCTGTCTCTCGACAGTCAACGGGGGTTGGGCCGCTTGGGCCGCTTGGTCTGAATGTTCCAGTTCATGTATCGATGACCAGCGCAGTGACAGCGTCCCGACCAAAGAGCGTGTCCGCTCCTGCTCTAACCCCGCCCCCTCCGACGACACGTTGCCACGCGGTGACGGTTGCCCTGGTGACGCGTTGCAGGTGAAGGAATGCAGCGACCTCCCCAACTGTCCAGGTGAGACAGGAGGTGATTGGCAGTCGGGTGCAGTCTCCGATTACAAGCGAAGGTGTCCTCTGACTGGCTGTCTCTGCAGTGGATGGCAGCTGGGGGGCGTGGTCTCCTCCTGCCCCGTGCTCCGCCTCCTGTGGGGAGGGGCTTCAGCTGTCAACCAGGACCTGCAACCGCCCCTCCCCTAAATACGGTGGTCGTTTCTGTGAAGGAACAAACGTTCAAACCAGCGTCTGTAAGAGTTCATGTCCAGGTAACACACACACACACACACACACACACACACACACACGCGCAAGTTTTGAATAGAGCCCCCTAGTGGATATTGACGGCAGGTCGTCCATGTGATCATAACTGCCTTTGTCTCTGACAGTTGACGGGGGCTGGTCTGGTTGGTCCAGTTGGGGCGATTGCTCCGCCTCCTGTGTCCCACAAGGCGGAGCTTCAGTCAGAACGCGCCTCCGCTCCTGCTCTAACCCCGCCCCCTCATCCAACCCCGCCGGCAACCACTGTGGAGGCGACGATCACGACGTAGAGGAATGTACAAACATTCCTCCCTGTCCAGGTACACCTGTCTGTCTGCCTGCGTATCTACCTGTCTGTCTGCGTATCGACCTGTCTGTCTGCGTATCGACCTGTCTGCGTAACTACCTGTCTGTCTGCGTATCTATCCGTCTGTCTGCACAAAGACCTGTCTGTCTGCGTAACTACCTGTCTGTCTGCGTATCGACCTGTCTGCGTAACTACCTGTCTGTCTGCGTATCGACCTGTCTGCGTATCGACCTGTCTGTCTGCGTATCTACCCGTCTGTCTGCGTATCTACCTGTCTGTCTGCGTATCGACCTGTCTGCGTATCGACCTGTCTGTCTGCGTATCTACCCGTCTGTCTGCGTATCTACCTGTCTGTCTGCGTATCGACCTGTCTGCGTATCGACCTGTCTGTCTGCGTATCTACCCGTCTGTCTGCGTATCTACCTGTCTGTCTGCGTATCGACCTGTCCTGCGTATCGACCTGTCTGCGTATCGACCTGTCTGTCTGCGTATCTACCTGTCTGTCTGCGTATCGATCTGTCTGCGTATCTACCTGTCTGTCTGCGTATCGACCTGTCTGTCTGCACAAAGACCTGTCTGTCTGCGTAACTACCTGTCTGTCTGCATATCGACCTGTCTGTCTGCGTATCTATCCGTCTGTCTGCGTATCTACATGTCTGTCTGCGTATCAATCCGTCTGTCTGCGTATCTACCTGTCTGTCTGCGTATCTATCCGTCTGTCTGCGTATCAATCCGTCTGTCTGTAAATCTATCCGTCTGTCTGCGTAACTACCTGTCTGTGTATTTACCTGTCTGCGTATCTACCTGTCTGTCTGCGTATCTACCCGTCTGTCTGTAAATCTACCTGTCTGTCTGCATATCTACCTATATGCATAACCACCTGTCTGTCTGTGAATCTACCCGTCTGTCTGTCCACCTACCTGTCTGTCTGTGTGTCCGGCCGTCGGTCTGATCACACACCAACCATAAACACTTGTGTCTCTCCACCAGTGGATGGCGGGTGGGGGCCCTGGTCTCCCTTCACTCCCTGCCCAGTCACTTGTGGGGTGGGGCTTCAGGTGTCCGTCAGGTCATGTGACCGACCTCCTCCGCAGCATGGCGGCCGAGCGTGTCCCGGAGACAGTCGACGAACCAGCATCTGCACCACTAATGTCCACTGTCCAGGTACCTGCATCCAAACACACGGAGGAGACGATACCCACGTGTTGTCGTGGAGACGCTGATGTGTGTGTGTGTGTGTGTGTGTGTTGGCAGTGGACGGCGTGTGGTCGGAGTGGTCCCAGTGGGGCCAGTGTACTTATGCGTTTGGTGATAAGAAGATCAGGTGTGATCAGGTGGGCGGGATGCAGACCCGCCACAGGGAGTGTCTCCACCGAGCTCATGGCGGAAACATCTGTGAAGGAAACCACATGACTGAGACCCGGCTGTGTTATGATGTCCAGGGCTGTTACGGTGAGACACACACACACACACACACACACATTCAAACATACATTCATTCATAACAGCTCCATTGTGTGTGTGTGTGTGTGTGAGACAGTTAAAGGCAGCTGGGATGGATGGGAGCCCTGGAATCTGTGTAAACCTCCATGTGGACCGAACTCTGTGCGCTCCAGGATCAGAAAGTGTAAACCAGATTACAGCCACTACCGGTCAGTCTCTGTCCATCCATCCATCACTCTACACATCCATCCATCACTCTGTCCATCCATCCATCACTCTGTCCATCCATCCATCACTCTGTCCATCCATCCATCACTCTACACATCCATCACTCTCTCCATCCATCCATCACTCTATCCATCACTCTGTCCATCCATCCATCACTCTACACATCCATCACTCTGTCCATCCATCCATCACTCTACACATCCATCACTCTACACATCCATCCATCACTCTGTCCATCCATCCATCACTCTGTCCATCCATCCATCACTCTGTCCATCCATCCATCACTCTGTCCATCCATCCATCACTCTATACATCCATCCATCACTCTGTCCATCCATCCATCACTCTGTCCATCCATCCATCACTCTGTCCATCCATCCATCACTCTACACATCCATCACTCTGTCCATCCATCCATCACTCTACACATCCATCACTCTGTCCATCCATCACTCTACACATCCATCACTCTGTCCATCCATCCATCACTCTACACATCCATCACTCTGTCCATCCATCACTCTATACATCCATCCATCACTCTACACATCCATCACTCTGTCCATCCATCACTCTACACATCCATCACTCTGTCCATCCATCCATCACTCTGTCCATCCATCCATCACTCTACACATCCATCACTCTACACATCCATCACTCTGTCCATCCATCCATCACTCTGTCCATCCATCCATCACTCTGTCCATCTATCCATCACTCTACACATCCATCATCCATCCATCCTTCCATCTCTCCATCTAGCTATGCATCCACCCATCATTCTAAAATCCATCATCTCTCCATCATCAAACCACCCATCCTTCCTCTATCCATTCATCCCTCCCTCCCTCCCTCCACCTATGACTGACTGACAGTAGATGGTAGGGGTGGTGTTGGCAGTAAACCCCGTGTGGCCGTCATGTGTTTCAGTCTCCGTATCGGCCGTTTTAAGGAGTTGGCTGCTTTCTCCGGGAGGCCACTCGCCGACTGTGGCGCGACGCCGGACGGTGGCCCACCATTTGAGGAGGAGGTGTGTGTCAACGCCCCCCCCTGCCCCGCCCCCTGATGACCTGCACGTCACCCGACCGTCCACCGCGACAACATTGTGTTTAGATTGTACGATTGCGCAATTTTCATAACTATGTCGTATGCACCGAATGTATCGCCACTCAAACCCTCCGTTTGATTGTTTATATGTTTACGCTCATTTACATAAAGTAGTGGCTCAAACAACTTGTCCGTGCTAGCTCGGCTAACTTGGCGCTACAACGTTTTGACGTCTTTTGACAATTTGTGACGTCACAAATACTGAGAAGAGTTTTCAACAATGATCGAACGCGCGCTAATCTAAAAGTAACAGAATATATGTATTTTTTTCCCGCTCAAGTGTTTGTTGTTACATTTGTGGCTACGGGACTTTTCATTGGGTGGCTCGAGAAGCTAAGCGAAGATCTCGTTGTTATGGACTAGCGTAGCACGTTAGCAATAAAGTTAGCTGAAATGTGCGTGTGGAACAATCCTGAGCGTAAACACGACATTGATGACTCACCTGGTCCTCGCAGTGGGAGGGGCCTCAGGGTCTTCACTTGATACCTGAGCCAATGAGAAAGCAGCGTGATTCTCAGTGAATCCACCAGGTGTCAGACAATCATCTCTTGCACGTTCGTAGTTACCTGCGCTCCGTGATTCCTCTTCAGATAAACTCTTGCCAACTATAGCGCCATCATCAGGTCAACGTTTCAATGTTTGCATCCGGAATTTGTGACACACCCCTAATGACATCATAGTCTACACCTCTGATAACTTGGTGGCTAACTTCCTGTTCTCTAAACGCTAATAATGTACTCGCTTTGTCGCTCGCGCAAAAAACGAAGTTACAGTTTAGCTACATGTAAAGTTTTCAAACTCAGAGGAGACGACGTTTGTTAGCATTTACAGAAACTTTGGTTTGACGTGATTGGACGATCGAAAGAAGCTCCACCTGCAGACAAACACAGGCCCCGCCCACAGTTTTATTAACACAAAAATGGCAGCACCACAGATGACAGATGATGTCACTGTTCGTCCACACCAAAAATAACATTTCATCTTTCAGTTTTTCAGCAGGTCTCTAGTCCGTCAGTGAGTAGTATCAACTTTCAGTCAATGCCCCGCCCCTTTCTCCTCCCGCCCCTCACTGTCATGACATCATGGAAGTGTCCCCGCAGGGTTTTCAGGTGTCCAGTGTTGAAATTAGTAAAACTCCAGTTCATCAGCAGCTTTGTTCCAGTGAAACATCGTCTATGTACCATCGTAGGTCAGTAGTCATCGTGTCCGTCCTCTTTGTTTTGATTTTGGTCATTCTGCCGCCGCCGCCAGCAAAGCGCTCGCCTCTGGGATCCCGTCTTTCAAGTTGTCCGGGAGACAAGTTCACGTCTCTCCACATTTTACAAACACACACTTTTATCCTCTTTGTTTAAAATCACCGACAAAGAAAATAAACATATTCACTTCTTACGTTTGTGCTGTTGGAGGTGAGCGTACGAAACCTCGGCTACGACCGACACCTGACGGGAATCGTCTGCCATAAGCCCCGCCTCCTCCGTGTTCGCAGATGAGACACGGACCAAAGATTGTCAAATTAATGAGTCAGATAAGATGGTTTCTATCGCGTTAGGTAGTTGTTGTCACACTGACGATGTTTGTTTTGAATTAGTCACGATTGACAGCCGACACTGACTGGGGATTGGTTGAGAGTGGCCACTCCCTCTGGTCGGCGCTCAGGCGGCAGACATTCGGGTTCAAAGCTCCGGGTCGCTCTCGACGCTCTGGAGGGGAAAAACGTTTGACGTCCTCCAGCTTCGTTTGAGGAAATTCAGCTCCGTTTGAATTGTTGAGGGTTTGAGCGTTGTGGGCGTGGACGGGTCAAAGGTCAGGTGGGGCGACTGTGGTCGGATCGAGGGTTAAAGTGGCGAGCGAGGGCGCGACGAGGCGCCGGGTGAGTTTCAGTCGGTGGTCCTGAGGAAACGGCTCTTTGGCTCCCGGGTCTGTGCAGAGAGTGAACCTATAGAAAAACTGTTGGAAGAGCCGGAACCGAATCAACGGAGCAGCCGGAACTCGGATTTCAATAAATATATCGACGCAGACGACAGAAAAATAAATAAACAAACAAACGTTACTCGCCGAGCGCTAATCTCGCTCGTGACGGGATCCCAGAGGCGACGGCGCCCTTCTCCTCTGCCTGGGTTTTTGTGGCTCAGAGTCTCAGCCATGTTTCCTTTAGTCCAGCTGCCCGGTGATGACATCAGAAAGAGAGAGGGCGGAGTCTCCACATCCCCTATTCCCTCCCCCGTCAGCTCCCCCCCGGGAGCCGATCGGAGAGCCCGCAGGGAGGGTCGGATCATCTGAAACTCGCCCGGATACGGGACTGACCGCAGCGAGCCGATTGGCCGAGGTCAGCGAGTCCTTCAGCAAGCCGATTCAAAGTCCGCAGAGAAAAAACAAATAAATACAAAGAAAAAGAACTGGTGGGAGAAGAGGAGAGGGGGAGAGTGAGTTCGGCGCCGACGGAAGATTTGATTGGAAAACATTATTCTTACTCACCTCGTCTCCAGTGCTACGTTTGGGATTCCACGCCGCCCCGATCGGGACCCCTGTCCGTCAGCGTGGGGCTGATCTCCTCCTCGGGGTCGTAGTAATAAAATTTCCTCAGGTAAGAAATCAGAGGCCTGAGGAGAGACGAGCGACGGTAAACACGGGGCCCCCTGGTGGCCGGCTGCAGTACTTATCATGAGTGTTGGCCGATGGGACGAGGAGCGAAGACAAATGTGTGTTTGGCTCGGAGACCTCGCCATCGACAGCTGACACAAGACGCAGGCGGGGCTGCGTGTAAGTCAGCAGGACAACCACCAGGGGGCAGTGACATCCACCTCCACTCGCTGCTTTAAAGGTGCAGTGTGTCATTTTTCTCCCTTCTACAAATGTTAGGAAACAGTTACATACTGACATTTTCAGCGACTTACGATCACTTGAAGGCATCGGTTTTCCTCCATTACCCTCAAACGAGCCCTTTAATGTTTATTTACATGAGGAGCGGCTCCGCTCTACGGGGTCGCCATGTTTTTACAGTCGCCCAGAGTGGACATACTAAATATATATTGAGTTTTAATGGCGGCTGAAGTCGCCCACAGGTTCTCCTGCGTGTTCAGCAACGTCACCTCGAGGTGTCACCAAATCGTACACACTGCACCTTTAATGCGTGGCTCGGTTTTTCTTTGCTGATAATCGTATATTTGCCGACGGGAGAAAAATAAATAAATAAAAAAACCCTTTCCCATATGAAAGGTCTGGACTGTGGATGATGAATATGATTTGTGGGCGTGGCTCACGTGGGCAGCGGCAGCTCCTGGATGTGGTCGATGCGAACGAGTTGTCGGATGCAGAAGCGACAAAGATGCTGCAGAGACTTCACGCTGCTGAACCTGGAGACCGGGTACAGGAGCTGCACGGGGGTCGGAGGCAGACCTGACACACACACACACACACACACACACACACACACGGTCTTAGCGGCAGGGTGCCGGGTGGGGGCGGTACGGTGGCGGGTGAGTTGTTGCTCGGTTACCGGGGACGCGGGAGCGCAGGAAGTAGAGGAACTTCCCGTTCTTGGAGTGCATGATGGCGCGTTCGATGAACTCCACCACAGAGTGACAACGATCCTCGAACTTGGGATGACACCACAGACTGAAGGTTCCTGAGGGGACGCGTCACACACATCACACACCTACCATGGCAACAGGTGTGTGTGTGTGTGTGTGTGTGTGTGTGTGTGTGTGTGTTACCTCTGTAGTGCTCCATGCGTGTGTGGTGTGTGACGCTCTGGGACCTGAAGCTCAGACTCAGGATGTATCGCGGATCAGAACTGTCCCGCACCAGAAACGACCCGTCGGGTTTCCCCTTCAGCTTCATCTCTGCGTCCTCCCAGTTCATCGGCCCCCAGTACCACCCACACTGCACACACACACACACACACACGTCAGTGGTGTAATCCCCCAAATCATCTGAGAACGACCTCTCGTGACCCCGAGCTTCACCTTCTCCAGCTCCCGGAGGCTGGTGGCGAAGCTGCCGGCGTCCGGGCGACTGAGGGGGCAGCGGGGGGCGAGTCGGGGTGGGAGGGGCTGCCCATCGGGTCGGAGAGGGATGGGACGAGGTAAACCTCTCAGGAAGGTGTCTGACACACACGCGCGCACACACACACACACACACACAGTTAGTTCCACCGGTCATATCGTGTATCCATGTTATCACACAACTGTCCGTGTGTGTGTGTGTATGTGTGTGTGTGTGTGTGTGTGTTACCGTTGAGGCTCAGGCTGTGCTGGATGGTGCTGAGGGAGGGGGGCAGGACCATTGGTCTGGGGGGAAGCGATTGCATGGACACGCCCACACTTCTTTCAGAGAACGCCCCCTGCTGCTGGGGAGGACCACCGAAATCATCTGGAGACCCACAGGACACACACACACACACACACACGTTTCAGTCACCTGACCTCTGACCTCACAGCACGGACACTAACAAAGAAGAGGTGAAGACAGGAAACGAAAGAAGAAGAAGAAGAAGAAGAAGAAGAGGAAGTGAAGTACCGAGCAGACTGAGGCTCCGCCTGGGCGGGGGAGGGGGCGTCGGGGGGTGATGACAGTTCCCCCCTCTCCGAGAAATGTCCACATCGACCAGAGACACTGTCTCACCTGGAGACGGTCAGAGACCGAGGAGGAGGAGGAAGAGGAAGAGGAGGAAGAGGAAGAGGAAGAGGAGGAGGAGGAAGAGGAAGAGGAAGAGGAAGAGGAGGAAGAAGAAGAGGAGGAGGAGGAGGAAGAAGAGGAAGAGGAGGAAGAGGAAGAGGAAGAGGAGGAGGAGGAGGAAGAAGAGGAAGAGGAGGAAAATTGTTAGAGCAGAAGAGGGAAACGTTAGTGGAGGGGACAGATAACCTGAAGTCTGTGTGCATGTGTGTGTTCATGTGTGTGTGTGTGTGTGTGTGTGCACGAACATGCAAGTGTGTGTGCAGGTGTGTGCACGTGCATGTGTTTAGTTGTATGTCTGTTCTTTTTATAATGTAAATATCACTTAAGTAGAAAGTTGATAGAGATCTCACTCACACTCACACACACACTCACACACACACACACACACACACACACACACACACACACACAAACACACACACACACAAACACACACAAACACACTCTTACCAGTGAAAGCAGGAGTGAAGGGCACTGGAGAGAAGGCACTGTGTGGTCTGGACACCTGCAGCCTGACAGAGACACAGTTCATCAGAAAGTCAGCCATCATCGTCATCATCTTCATCATCATCTTCATCATCATCACCATCATCTTCATCATCAACAATAACAACCGCAAACAACGTCATCACCACGAGATGGCAGCGTTTCTACCGCGGATCATTTTGGCCTCGTTGTAAAAGAGGAAGAACAAGGTGTGTTTGTTTTCACTTCCTGGTTGCCTACATGTGTTTCCACGGTAACCAGATTGCAACGAATGTCCAAGTTATAAATAAATAATAAATAAATAAAACAATTAAAATCACACTTTCTTCCCGCCATGTTTCCGTGGCGATAAGCATCCTCACTGCACAGGACAACCTGAATCAATCCGCGTCGGGGCCGGAGTGGAGCGCCCCCTCCTGGCGGTGGAGTGTGGCCTCACCTGCTGCCGTCAGGCTCCGTGTTGCTGCAGGTGGACCCCCACACGTCCAGCAGACTCCCCCCGGACGACGTCGACGAGGCCAGCGACGGCCTCTTGTCCAGCAGCCCCCCCGAGCCCCCGCTGGAACTCTTGGTTCTGAAGAGTTTGCTGAGCCGGACCTTCAGGGACCCGCCTTTCCTCGACTTGCCCCGTGGCGTCCGCTCTCCCTCTCTCCCTCCTCCTCTGGCCTCGCCCTCCAGGACCACCAAGGGGGAGGCGGACCGCCCCACTCCCCCCGAGGCTATGCCCAGTTTGGGGGTGGTGGCTCGGCTCTGCGGCTGGGAGCGGGACTGGTGCTGATGCTGTGGCCGGTGGCTCGGGTTAGGGCTGGCGGAGGGGCGTGGCTCAGGTGGGACGTGAACGCCGGCGGGGGCAGCGAGGGCCTGTGGGTGGGAGGAGGGGTAAGGACAGTGGGCGGAGTCAGTGGTGCCGACGGTCAGTGACGAGCGGCAGTTCTGCTCGGTGCAGACGCCGGCCTCCTCCGCCAGCCGGTGCACCTGCCGCATCAGACCGCTCAGGGTCCCGCTAGAGAACACAAGCCCCGCCCCCCCGGGTGTGCCACCGCCACCGCCCCCGTGCCCTCCCACCCCGTCTCCTTTCTCAGCCTCCCCCTCTTCCCCTGACAACACCCCCACCTCCTCTGAGCCCAGGCCCTCCAGGACCAGCAGGGCGTCACTGGTATCACTGGGGTCCTCGCCGAGCCCCATGCCGCCCGAACCCGAGGCCAGCACGCCATGACAGGTGCAGCGGGGAGGCGGGGGCACCGAGTCCTCCCCTCCGCCGCCCTCCCGCCCCTCGCCCATCTGACCCACCCTCCGGGCCAGAGCCAGGACCGGGTCCTCCCCCCCCGCTGGGCAGTTCTTCCTGGGCTCCAGCAGGCCCAGACGCAGGGCTTGATCCAGCAGGCCCGGCGGCCATTTAGAGAGTCTCTCGGTCAGGAGCCGGTGTCGGTGGCACAACACTGAACCGGGCTCAGAGTCCAGACCCGGGACGCCTTGCTGAGGGGTCTGGGACCCGTCGGAGCCTTTGGACAGTCTGAGGACCGGGTGCCACTGCAGGGTTTCCTCTGTGGACGGGATGCAGGTCTGCTCCTTCCCACCTCCTGACCCAGGACCGGCTGTTGTGCTGCCGGGACCGGTTCCTGGCCCGGAGTCCAGCTGCTGTCTCTGCCTCTCTGCCTCGTCCTGGAGGCCGCACTCCAGGATCCGGTCCCCGGTCCGCAGCAGGTTCTGAAACACCATCAGCTGCGCCCTGGACCCGTGTCCCCCCGAGCCGGGTCCGTGCTGCACCGGGAAGTCCACGAACCTCTGGGCGGTGACGGCGAAGTCCTCGGGCGGCGGAGGGGACAGCGCCGCCTCGGAACCGAGCGGAGCCTGCGTCAAACCCAGCCCGCCGTCCAGCTCCCCTTTCCCGGGGAGCGGCGAACTATAGTGCGGGGAGGCCGAGCCGAGGCCCGCCGAGGGGCCGCCGCTGTCCAGGTCGAACCCGCTCCCGTGGTGTCCCAGCACGGCCTTCACGGGCCCGAACCCGCCCCCACCGGACCTCAGGTCGTCGGACTCGTCCAGTCGGTCGTACTCGGCCGCGGACACGAGCCTCATGAGGACGAAGTCCGGGGACACGTCCTGCTGCGCGTCGTTCATGTTGACAGGCTAACGTTAGCTCTTACATAACACGGGCACACGGAGCTAACGGCGGCTAACGGCGGCATCCTCGCGCCGAGCGAACCGGGGAAGCCCCGCGCGGCAGCGACCCCCCGGCGCGGTTGGTGACGGCGACGGCGACGGCTCCGCTGAACGACGTCGGGGCGCGAACGGACATGAGAATCCGGCCGGTGCCGCCGCCGCTCGGTAAACCTTAGCTAGCTGTTAGCCGTTAGCCTCCTACCGACTCATCCTCCGGTCAGACGACACGGGCGTGCGTGAGAGGGGGGCGGGCGGGGGGTGGTGGGGGTGGGGGTGGGGGGGGCGGCTGCGCAGCGAAGCCATCAATAATCCATCAGTACCCGATTGATGAACGGGGCGCGTGCACGCGCGTGCGCGACGGAGGAGTCCGGTGCCGGAAGTCAGTCAGTCAGTCAGTCTCTCTCTCTCTCTCTCTCTCTCTCGCTCTCGCTCTCTCTCTCTCTCTCTCTCTCTCTCTCTCTCTCTCTCTCTCTCTCTCTCTCTCTCATCATCGATCCAATATGGACGAAACGATGTAAACAATAAAAACGCAATTTAAAAAATCAGATATTTATTTCTCATTTTTTTATTTTTAAAGATACAAAGACACTTTTATGAACATAACAAACACGTTATCAAAGAAGGATTTTGTGAATTAATTCTTTTAATTTGACCTTTGACCCAAGTCCTTTATTCAGACTAAATAATCCCAAACAGTAGAACATTAAAAACAAAGAGAAACAGGCACTTTATTCTGAAAGTCTGATGTTCTAATGAATAAAAAATAAAAAGGGGGGGGGGGGGGGGGGGGGGGGGGGGCGTCGGCTGAGTGAAGCCCCGCCCCCTGGGCTGATCCAGAGGTGTGACCCATGGGACTGGGGCCATCTGGTGTGAACACTGTGGCGTGTATGAGATGGCTCTGATTTATGATCGGCGCCCACACAGTTGTGATGGAATGTAAACAGGATCACATGCGAAACCAGAGCCTGCA
>JAFBJT010105595.1:77600-93320 GCA_016785325.1 Chascanopsetta lugubris
TCTGCCTGTTTTTTTTCCCTGGCATTTTTTATTTTTTCTTTTCATGGTTTTCCCCCCCCCCCCCCCCCCATCGCACCCCACTTGCTGCCTGTAGCCCTTCAACACCTCTCCCTCTACCCCTCTCACCCCCGACCCCCCCAAACTTCTCCTTCCCCTAAATCACAAACACCTGTCGAGTCCGGCATGGCGAATTAGCTTAGAGCTCATGTTATGGCTGCAGCTGGCTCTGCTGTCTCTGTTAATGATTTCATACTTGTTGCATCTGCATACACACAAACAAACAAACACACACACACACACACACACACACACATACAGATGCAGCCTTTAGTTGGACTCTGATAAATATCTTTCTATCAGCATCTCCCCAAGTCGAATGCCTAATCCTCCAAACACAATTCCAGATGTTTAGATGGAAACTGAAGAACATGCATGTTACAGAAATTCCCTGTTGTTGTTGTTGTTGTTGTTGACTCTTGTTTATTCCTTCTGTGAAAAGTGAACCGTGGAAAATATCCAAATGCCATTTTCAGGACATTTTTCTGGACGTCATGTGAGATAACTTCAGTTTGATCATCTAACATCCATGCAAACCAAAACACTTCCATCTGTCACCTCAGCGGGTCAGTGAGTTCTTTGTTAATGATTCACTGTGCTGAGATTCTTCATGCATTAACTGGTTAACCTTAGACTCAGGAAGTGATTTTCAGTGAACACAAAATAGGTAATGGTTTTCCACTGCTAAAGCGGGACTCGGGTTTGATTCCCAACTGGTGCTATAGTGCTTATGAAAATCATTCTTGCAATACAGTGTTGGGCGAGGGGCGAGGACACTTTCTTAGGTTAATTTCTTACGAGAACAGACAGGGATAGTTGGGCCGTGGACGAGGAAAATAAAATAAATATGGGGGGAAAAGTGGTAGTAAAACTATAAAACTTTAAAATTCACATTCACTTCCATTCACTACCAACTGTATTTACTATGTACGGTAACTACCCTCTTTATCTGGATGTTTCTTCAACAGTTAAATATTCATGTGTGCAGCTGACTTGAAAACAACAGATGCAGCAGAAGGCAAAGTTAAAAAAGGGACTTTTAGAAGCAGATCATTAAAAACACAAAGTCACTGTTTGGCCTGAGATGCAAGACAAAGTCTCACAGTAGAATAACAACTCATCATAAACAGAGTGCAAGTCTAAATGTGATTTAGTGGATTTCACTTGGAGCAGGAACAGGAGGAAGAGAAGAAACCACAGACTCTTTAACAGACACATTAACTGACACTGCTCTGTGGGAAGTCAGATCCACGACCCCCAAGCTCTGACACACACACACACACACACACACACACACACACACACACACACAGACCACACAGCAAACACATCTGCATCTTTCTTCCAAAACAACATTGGTCCATGAACCCACATGCGACAGTCACACACTCCTCTAACCTCAGGGACGACGTCACCATCATGTGACACCACCAACCCTTTTGTCCCTTGTCCTGTCCGTCACATGCAACTACTATAAAGAAAAACACCATGGCAACCAACAACAAACAAATAACTCACTGGCTATAGTTGCTTGTTGTGCTGTGATTTAGGTCTGGTGAAGAAGCGCTCATGATAATGTGGGTCAGGGCAGACGTCCACGGTGATGTATGCCGGCGCTTTTCACCACGAGGACCGTGATGAAAGAGTCTGAACTCGCTGGAGCAGTGAAGCTATTCTGTCTTTTCATGTGACCCAGCGGAGGATGACTTGCACTCCATTCAGATTTATAACCACTTGTTAAAGGGACATTATTTAAGCTCTCTTTGGGCCCACACACACACACACACACACACACAACATTGTCTGAGTGTGGAGCTGAATCTTCTGCAAATGACTACCAACTAAATTATACACTTATACGAGCAGAAGTGTTGTCTCTGTCATTACCTGTTGAAATATCACAGACTTGACATTACTCATACAGTATTCCTCTAATTAAAGGTGCATTCTGTTCTGATTTCACTTAAATCATTCAAACTTCTTTTGGCAGAAGTCTAATGTCACATAATTAGAATCAAGTTTTGATGACTGTGCAATCAGTCAAATGTGAGTTTATCTGTTTTTATGAGCCCTTCATATTTTCATCAGGGGCACGTCCTCTCCAAAGAGGCTGCCATGTTGGACCACCATGTTTTTACAGTGGCCCAGAGGGGACAAACTAAACATTGTTTGTGTTTTAATGAAGGCTGCCATAGGTTCTCAATCATAGGGTGATTCAGCTGCAATACCAAAAAAATCTAAATTCTACACACTGAACCTTTAATTACACAGTGCAGATAGTGTATGAGAAAGGCTGCTAAGAATCACTATGTGTAGAATTCAACAGATATTTGTAATTGATGGCAATAGGGTTTTACTATTTTCAAATTTTAATTTCTTTATGTCCTATCCTCTTACATGGAGGAGGAATCTCGTGTATTTATTCAAACAGTCAATAGTGTTACTGTTTGTATGCGTTATCTCATCCTACAATAGAGCATGTTAAGTATAAACAATACCCCTGACAACCAAGAATCTCTTTTGTCTTCCAGATCAAATGAGCATCAGCCAGGGAAACGGCACCAGCAACACGACTGGAACCCAAGTATCAAACCAGATTAGCAGTGATAGCCGCTGTCGCACTCCATCCAATTACGTCCTTGGACGCACTCCTTGAAGTAATTTGGCCAAAGCCACAGAGATAGAATCGAGTTTATTTGCATTTCCTGTTTCTTGACCGTTTTCTGTCCCCTTTGCACAATTTCAGTAATCACCTATGAGACCGATAAGCCCCCCCTGCCTCCCTCTGTACTCACAGTTCCTGGCGCAGGCGTCTGATCTTGGCCTTGGCGTCGGCCAGCTCCACACTGAGATGCTGTCGGCTCTCGGTCCTCCTCATGCTGGGGGAGTCGCCGGGGGACTGTGAGGCACAAGGAGCCAGAGGAGACAACTGGACACAGTCCCGCTCCTGGGTCAACTCCACGATGGTCTGGAAGGATGGTGAGAGGAAGGGTGAGGATACAATATTCATGCATTTTCATGTATTCCACACTAGGGTTGAGCTGGAGTCGGGCTGGTAAACAATAGGACTAGAATAGACTCAGTCATAACAGAGATGGGAGAAGATGAATGGGTTCAGAAAACTGACCCTGAACCCCAAAACTAGTCTGGAGGCACTCGGGTAAAAGATCACATCCACAGACCCACACACAGCCTATTCTCATCCAGTGCCCGTGACAGGAAATGGGATTTTAATTGAGAGCGGCTGGACTACACAGTGATAATCTGGAGGCTATTAGAACCCCTTACACACACACACACACACACACACACACACACACACACACACACACACACACACACAAAGATCTGTTGTATCAGTTGTGGGCATCTGCACCCGATGGGTTGGAAACTCAATTTAGTGACGTATATAGACGCATGCACGCGCACGCACGCATGCACATGCACACACACACGCACACACATACACGTAAGTTAACAGTTTCAACCCTTCCTTCCTGGGGCTGCTCTCTTGTGGTAATGGCAACAAAATGGGAAAAAGTTTCCACAGCATAGCCAAAGGTTTTCATCAACAAAGATCTGCTCAGACAAGATGTACTGCACGTCAATACACACACACACACACACACACACACACACACACACACACACACACACACACGTAACTGCACACAATGACATCACCTCAACATAGACAAGACAAAAACAAATATGGAAATTTTAATCTAAACTCATGATTTGTGTGTGTGTGTGTGTGTGTGTGTTTCTTACCTCCAGCTGCGTGTCCCTTTCGTCCACTAGCCGTTTGAGGTGGAACGCCAGGTTTCGGGACAGACCGTCTAAATCCTCAGGAGGCATCTCTCCACTTTCCAACCACTGCAGGTCCACCACATTCTCCTGGTTGTGTGTCACCTGTCACCAAAATATATACATTATATTATATAATATCCAAATAATTACGTAATCTATTAATTAACAAACACCTATGTCTTATGCAGACTAGATCTCACTTAGCTCTATCTCTGATGAAAGTTCGCTAGCATTGATATTATTTATACTTTAAATGCATCTAACATTTCAAACGAGCTTCATTATGAGTTCAAAAAACATGCAAAAGCCCAGTAACACTCTATTTCATAGTCACCACTCACGTATTGGGGCCAAAAGAAGGAAAATATACTAACAACCTCCATGTGTGTTAGTTTTGGAGTAGAAATATTCTACCTCTTGGATGTGAGACGCTATGGCAGCTTTGCTGTGGAAGTCCAGGATCTGTATTCGCTCGATGTACTCCTCCTTCTTCTCACACTGTGGAGAGGGAGTGGTTGTATATGTTATCATAGATTGTGGTCATGTAGAGGTCGGTGGGTCAACACTGGAGACATCAAAAGGATCTCATTCAAAAGCAACTTTGTCGTCTTTATCTCTTACTGGCAGAAGATGAGTTGGAAAAGATGGTTTGTTATTTGGCCTTTTTAGTTTTGCGGCATGTGCCGATGCCCTTTTCAATAAACAGGTGGAGCCGCACTTAATAATACCAACTTGATTTAGACACGATATTAAATCAGCATTACTCCCACGGACGCGGCGCTGATGTCGTTAGAGCTGGACAAAGGTCGCTGATCTATAGCTGGGGAATGTGATAAGAGCTGAATGGGGCCTGTGTCATGAGACAGGAAGTGGTCTGTTATAGGAGCAGATGATTGAATCAGACTTTACTGGTTTAACCAAACTGCAGCAATTTCATGAGGCTCGATCCAAATTCGATTTCCAGCCTCTGGATTTGAAGAAATAACATTTGAACCGCAGTGTTGTTATGAAGTGATTTTGGTGTGGGCGCTGAACCGAGCCCTCACCTGAACAGCACAGCCGAGCAGCAGCAGCAGCAGCCTCTTCATCTCGTCCAGACCTTGTTCTGAAAGCACACAGAAACTCAGGGTCAGGATAAACAGCTGGAACCAAACACGTCTGCAGCACATTATTTATTACTGCCGTTAGCCAGACCTGTTTGACATAAGCATACACAGACCTTCATACACGTGCCCTCCTGATGGATAGTCACTGGACACACTTAAAGGTGCAGTGTGTTGGGATCTAGACTAGCATTTACAATCGTGGGAGTATGTATTTAAAATTGTGCTGGGGATTGGGGAATAATCATCTGAAACCAAATTGTATCATTTTCGTCATTTCAGAATGAGGCTTCACATCTTCATCAGGGTCCTTCACCATGGAGGCCGCCATGTTTCTGTGGTAACAGATGGTGGACGGATCACAGTTCCTTCTAAATACTTCAAACAACTCTATTGGTGAACTGTATCTACTTTAGAGTGTTCTATACTACATACTTGCCTTTAGCCATTAAGAGTCTCTAAGTCAAAACGATGACAAAAGGCCTAGTTTGGTGATGTCATCAAGAAGTGTGGGATCATGGGAGTCTTTAATGTAAATCCACTCCTCCTCTCTTACATGTCAGGACACGTCGTCAGATACTGTTGAAACTAACCAACAGCTGTCAACAGAACAGGCCTGAGCTCCTCTGTGACAGTAAGCCAGGTGGTGTGTGTGAGTGTGTGTGTGTGTGTGTGTGTGTGTGTGTGCGTGCGTGATAAGCCAGCTCATCATGTGGTCCAGTGGGGTAATGAATGGTGTTAATACTGTCCAACTCAAATAATAACAATAATAACTGCAGATTAGTGACAGTATGGTCTCTGTGGACGTTGGTCGGCTTTTAACTGACCAATTATCACAGCAGGAGCCGTTAAGGGGCCGACACACACACACACACACACACACACCATGACATTTACATTAGCCGTCAGAGACAGACTTAGCTTTGTTGTAAAATACATAAACAACGAATTTGGAGCGTGTGTTAGTGCAAACACTGAAGTATATGTGTTCCAATACAAGAAACACTGTCATCTGGCAGGGAGAGACAGAGAGGTTTAGACATGATGACATCATCACTTGGTATGACTTCCTGATTGGCTCTTATCAAAAGGTCACAACTGGGCTACTTCCACCAGTGAAAGCAAAATATCACCACTCCCTGCTCTTCCTTTCAATCACTATCATTCTCATTTGTAGTATTTTATTGTACATTATTTATTTATTCATCCATGTATTTATAATGAATTCACTATGTAGTCACATGGGGTTTAGAATTAGATATTTCCAGAGAGGGAATGTTGTGGTGCACTGAATCATTTGAAGTCAATACCAGGAGGAGAAGAACACCATCAGCACCTGCATTTATTCCCCTAAAAGAAATATTACTGCTATAAAGCAAAAAAAGAGGGGTGACAGGCTTAATTCTCACAGCCTCGGGGCTTAACAGTTCTATAGTGGAGCCATTGGATCCAATTCTAGTCAGTAGAGAGAGACTTAGCTCAGTAAATCTACTGGAGCAACGGAGGAGAGATAAGGAACCTTATGGGATCAATTATTTATACGGCGATGAGAGAGGAGGGAGAGCAGGGGAGCAAGAGAGGAGAGGGAGAGACGGGGAGAGATAAAAGAGGGAGGGAGACAAAAGAGGGGAAGCACCGCCGAGCATCGGCAAAACAAAACACGGGGGGAGAAATATAGAAATGGAGAAACGGGAGGAAGAAAAGAGGAGAGGGAAGTCAAAGAGGCAAGGTCGAAAATAGAAGGGAGAGCTCCCTCAAGCAGCAGCAGCAGCAGCAGCAGCAGCGAGGAGGCTCCACATCCCTCTGCAGGCCTCATCTTCGCACTGTCCCTCCCTCCCACCCGTCCATTTGTTCGTTCTCTGCATCCTCCCATCCTTCCTTCCCTCTCTGCATTGTCACATCTGCTCCTTTCTGCATCCACCCATCTACACCTCCTTTCCTCCCTCGCTGCTTCCTCCTCCTCCGAGCAGGAAACCAGAGGAGGTCAGAGGGACAGTGACTAACACGTCTTCCTGCAGTGTCATTGTTAATCTGTCTGCGAGGATGCCAGTGAAGAAGAAGGAAAATAAATATGTGTGTGTGTGTGTGTGTGTGTGTGTGTGTGTGTGTGTGTGTGTGTGTGTGTGTGTTTCCACACAGGGTTGCAGCCCCACTGCTCTTTCCTGCCATGATGAGCCGAGTCATTCTGGCCCCGCCGATGTCACTCGTCACTGAAACTGGTAAATGGGATCTGATGTTGATTTGACAGGACGCCAGACTGTGTCTGACCGTTTCACTGGAGCAAGAGACCGAGACAGATGAGACATGTTTTCAGAATATATATAAGGATTTTTTCTTTTCTTTTTGAGACACAGGACATCAGACACACACCCTGGAGCTGAGTCCTGAGCAGTAAAAGCATCAGAAATAGAAGTGGTGATAGAATTGAAAATCCTCCAGTTTATCCTCGTTACAGTCTCACAACTTTAAAACCTGACCATCCACTCTATCCCTGTCAGCACAAATAAGACTGTTTCATTGATTTGCATTTGACATTTTCAGATTTTCCGTAGTTTGTCGAACAGGATACTTCAAGAGACTCTCAGCTGAGAGGTGCAGCCCATTTTAAAGAATGGACGATGCAGGACATGGTGCATGAAGCTGAAATCACGCTTTGTGTTTACAGCACATCACAACAAGTGTTGGCACTTACCACCACAACACGCGGATCTCATCATTGTTCTAATTTACAAAGAGATATTTGTCTTCTAGTTTTGGGAGAGTATGTTGAGTAGGAGCAGCGGCGTTTTCCTTCATGGCAGAAGTTCATGATTTACTTATGTCAAATTATTTACTGCTGTGCAAACTTTATCAAGGCAACAACTGCTGACTGTTGAACCGAAGCTGCCACAGACAGACGGAGTCGCCAGTGTTGACGTCAGGTACAAACATGTCGGGTGTGTGCATCATCACCGTTCATGTGCATACAAGACACACTGTTCAAGAGACCCTCCCCCCCAACCCCCCCCAGCCTCCTAACTTGCATGCACACACGCTAAGTTGCACCCCCTGTCCCCTCCCCCCCTAATGAGAGCATAATAAAAGCCACATGGCCAATGACTTTCAGCTGGCAGCCAACTCTGCAGCCACCGCTGGTCAGTGACTGATTATGTGACAGGCAGGGGGGTAAAGGGCAGGAGGAAACCCTGAGGAATGCAGACTTAATGCTCTGGGCCGCTCTGGTCCACTTGCTCCGAGCTGCTCCTCCTCCTCCTCCTCCTCCTCCTCCTCCACCTCCTCCTCCTCCACCCTCCACTGCACCAGGTTTACGTTCAAATTCAATCTGTGATAATCAGTCATGTGTGAGCCTGTCGATCTGGTGGGGAGGTGCAGAGACCGAACTTCAGATATGTGCGGCGGCTATGAAATTTTCACACAGTGGACATTAGTTGATCAATCCATCCACCCTGGTTTCATTCTTACATATTACTGACAAAATTGTAAAGTAATACTGTACAAGTGATTTGATGGCACACAAGAGATGTGCAATATGTCCCCATTTAAAGATTTTTGTCCAGTTGTGATCTGTTGGTATGAGCCAAGCAGCGACCTCTGGGGCTGATGGATGGGGCCATTAGGGAATTTGGAAAAACTTGCAGTTCACATGGTGGCCACTTAAGGCTGTCCCCAATAGCGAGTTAATCCCCATAGACTCCCATGTTAAAATAGTGAATTAAACATGTTTATAGTCTCAATCAGTCACATTTGTTCCTGTGACAACTGTATGTAGGATGGATTTTTTCTAACTCCCTTATTTTTATTTTTCCCATGTTTTAAATTGTTGTATAATTAAGGGCGTGGCCTCTTGAGTGACATCTGGGCCGACCGTCACGTTCTGTGGAAGCTGTGACAGCAACATGGGCCCACCCCAGCTCTATCTCTGCTCTGCCTCTTTGCCTATCTTTGGATGAACCAGGAAGTAGGAGGAGTTAGGCGTCCATTGTTATACAGGTACAGGCTACAGTATTACCCAATTTCTTGGCTGTTGAATTTAATGTTTGTTCTGAACATCTTTTTTGTCATACAAAGTGAAAAAAGACTAACAAACACAGACTCCACTACCCACAACAGTGTCTGTGTTTGGTTTAAAAGTGATATTAGTGAAATGCATATTTTACAATAACCACATCCATCATCTAATCAGTAAAAGGGTGAAACATTTTAATTGTTTTCAGTCTCAAACTGATGAAAAGAGATCAGTTTTTCCTTTTTTTCCATCTCTAAAGTAAATCAACACCCACCTTTCCCATCCTCCCATGATTCAGTGTGTGTGTGTGTGTGTGTGTGTGTGTGTGTGTGTGCATGTGTGCGTGTGTGCCTAGTGCTGCCCCTTTTGTTCATATGTTTGCCCTCGGTGCTGGTGGGGGCGTATGAAAATGAAAGAGGGAACCGTGACCTATGGGGAGTGATGAAAACCCCGACGAGCGACAACACAGGCTGAGAGCTGAGCGAGGAAAAAGAGAAGCTGACGCACTTTTGCAAAAGTGCAGTTATCTTTCATCAAACTCCTCCTGCAGCTGTGACTGGGAACAATTCGCTCTGAAGAGCTGATCATTGAGTTTACAGAGAAAAACACGAAGGCTTCTGGAAAACCAATACTCTAGTCAGTGCAATGATCATGATCTCGCCTCTGATCTGCATCTTCAACTGTGAAACACGAGAATGTGCCAGGCTCCAGGTGGTCCATGTATCTCTATGATACAATCCTCTAATGTTACAGATCTGCTCAGACATCTCAGATAACACGGGTTCAGGAGGTTAAACGTCTGCTTTCAAATGGTTAAAGCGAATCTCAGCTCCATAGATCAAGTTCTAATGTCAGGGAGGTGAGGAGGAGGTCAACTTGAACTCATGCTGGTACGACAAAGGAATGAAGAATGTGTTGTATAAGTAACAATCTTTAGCTCCTAATTTTCCTCAATAAAACACTGTATAGTTGAGATATTGTTTGCCAGGTGACGATGGCACCGCAGGGTTGTGCGAGTCCTCATCGTGTATATGCGAGAGCTTTGTGTATATGTGATTTAGTTTTATATAAGTTACATATTTATAGTCCAGAGTGACACTCACCAGACAGAGGGTTCCGGCCCAGAACCAGCACGTTGGGTAAAGGCATCATCACCAGCTGCTGGAGACTGTCCTGTAACACAGAGACATGACAGAGAGAGGTCAGGTTGAGGAAACATGGATGATGTCATCGATTTTAAGAATAATTATGGGCAAAAATAAGCATATTCAAATTTATGGCAGCAAACATTTGTTTTTATTGGAGTTCATGTTTACAGAGATTTTGACACTTGAGCTAAAGTCAGAGGATAATTCAAACATTTCAAGTGACTGAATTGTTATATTAAGTAAAATTACATTACATTAAGTCCAATAAAAAGCTATTTTAGGGTTGTAAGTGATGTCATATATGTCCTGAGTATAAATACGATCATCACGGCTTTGATGTAAACAGCTGAATCATCTCCAACCAAAAACGCAGGGCAGGATTGAAGGATACTAAAGTGTGAAGACAGACAATAGACATCAATGGTATTAATCTGTGTGCGTGTGTGTGTGTGTGTGTGTGTGTGTGTATGTGTGTGTGTGTGTAGGGGGGTTCTGCCTCAGGCCCTCCTCTATTCACATGCCAATCATGAAGAGACAAAATGAAACCATGAGCTGCAATTCATAACACTCAGGCAGACAGAACTTTGATCTACACGCACACAAGCACACACACACAAACACACACACACACACACACACACACACACACACACACACACACACAGTGGGTGATGATGGACAGGACTTAATTACTACCAGTGTTTGGGTTCGTGTCGAATCATTTTAAACTGTGGGAGCTGCAATAAAAACCAGCGGCAACGACAAACTCAAACAATCATAATTAAATCAGTGGAGATGATGAAATGAGTTGAAAAGGTCAATAATTCCCACAGAGTCTCAACAACACATCAACAAAATATATTGAGTTTTTCATATTTATAGTTTTATAGTCTTATAACCTTCATAACCAAGTCCATACTACAGCCGACAGAGTCTGTAACTTAAATATTTAACATGAGCCTGATGGTGGTTTGAACTCATCTGACCCCAAAGTTCTTCTCTTCCATGCAGGTTCGAGCTGAAGTCATGATAAAGAGGTTTAGTGAGGTGTAACAGGAGGGGGGGAGACCCCCCTCGTCACCATCTGTCCTATACATATTGCATTACCTCATCGCCGAGGTAACGCGCGGCAGGAAACCTGACATCACTGCTGGATTCTGATTGGTTAGAAGTACAGACACATCTGTGCTGCCTTCATTCACTGTCAAGATAATGTATGTATTCTCCATTTAATACCATTATACATTTCTTGTACTGCTGCCACTACTACTACTACTTCTACCACCTAACCCTAACTTTCATTTCTAATCATTTAAGAAAGAAATCAAACCTAAAAGCTCATTTTTTCTATTTGTTCTAGAAAGGTCCATACTTGTATACATCGAAGAGGCATAAAGGGTTTTTATATCAGATATGTTTTTTCACAAAGATACGGAGGATGATGATGAGCGATATTATCACCACCATTAATATTGTTTATAATGAAATAAGTTGTTATTTCCGATATGTTTGTGAGCTCAAACAACTTATCAGCGCAGACCTTCAAATCATGTTTTTCTATGAAGCCATTTCCTGACTCTGGATCTGCAACTTCATAAAATGTCAAATGACCATTATTCGATTCCTGTCAGTGCCATTTCATAGTTCCCCCTAGTTCACACACACACACACACACCATCCTGTGCTTGTATTTGAAGAACACACACACACACACACACATTGTTTCTCCACATCGAGTGAAATTTATTCCGTACAGCGGAACACAACTTCAAACACGCGTGCGTTATCAGAGCTCACAGTAGAGGCCACCCCGACGCCTGCGGTCGTCTCAACCTTTGACGACTGTTTGATTCCCTGCGGTAACACAAAAACCCACCGGTTTACAGCGGGAGACGTGTGGAGTGAGGAGACAGATGTTTCATTAGATCACTCACATCTGGTTTCAGGCTGATAACGGTGAAGTATGAGACACAACAAGGATGTATGACGCTGTGGGTTATTTATCTCTGTTACCTACATATGTGCCCGGCTTCCCTGTATACGTAGACATGTGACTCATCGCTGAGAGACGAGTCAGCATTTTTGATTATTGTGGGGTGGAGTCTTGAGCTGATTGAATTAGCTTCATTTATTATCGATATTAAGCTGCTAGTGCAGTGTTATGGTTTGAAAACACACACAGAACACGATAAACAGATCTACATGCTTCATCTCTCGCCTCCGTGACCCGAGGTAAAGGTCAAAGTCTGGGCGCCAGTGATCGTCGGTCGTGGTTAATAGGCTCGGAGTATGGTTGCCATGGTTTCCTGTCAGTGGTGATAAGAGCGCTGACCCCAATTGCTCTGTCTGTCTGCGTCTGTGTTTACACTTGTGTGGGTGTGGGGGTACATCCACACACTGAGGCTATGGTGGATGGTGATGTCGGTCTTATATAGGAGAAATACACACATATTCATGTTTGATCAATACATAGTAATGATAACAATAATGGCAACTCCATAGATGATGATGATGATGATGATATACAGTGACTGTAAATTCAGTGATGACTAATGTGAGCAGTTCCAGTCTAAAATGACCAAACTGCCATAATGTCTGAGGACACAGACACAGACACATTGACTCATCATCAGCACAGACACAGAGAGGGACGATCGATGCACCGACAAAGCACAATCTGCATTAGCAACACAATTACACGGTCAAATCTAACCTGTAGTCTCAACTTAAAAGTATAGTGTGGTTAAAAGGGCTGCATTTAAATTCTTTGTTACGTGAATAAATGTAGGCTTTTCTTCCACATCATTATCCAATGAGTTGTTGTGGAAACGTCATTATGCTGAGTCATTATCTTACGTTTATTATTCAGCTATATTAAAAAGCTGATGACCCCCTAAAGGTATTATACAATGAAAGGCGCCTCATCACAGAACATTCATACAGAGCAACGCAGGGTTCGGCTCACACACTTTGACATGAAGAATAGCAAAGACTGGGATTGAACCATTGACCTTCTGCTTAGAGGGCGACTACTCTAACCCCAAAATGAAGTGGTGGCCAAAGCCATCAAATGAATTCTTGTCTTGCTGGTGTCTGGTTTGATATAAATAACTTATTAATTCAACTCATTTATGACATTACTCAATGTCTCATATCCAGTATTCAGATATTCAAAATATCAGCCTGCTGCTTATGCAGCACTGTAAAGGGTCGGCATTTGGATAGCACTCTCTCAAGTGTTCTACAGGACACACACACACACACACACACAAACAAACCACCTGTCCCACCTCTGACCACCACTCCCCACTCACACCTGTTCCCTTTCAACGACAGCAAGTGTTTGCTGTGTAAGCTCAACACTTCACTGTCACACGCACTTTCAATACCACCCAGACACACACACACGCACACACACACACACACACACACACACACACACACACACAAACTGATGATCCATGCAGCTCACAAGTTCCAGTAAACGATTGTGTTCACATCACTTTTATTACAGGAGTTGCTGTTTCTTCCCTGATACTGATTCATTTCCACTGGTTTCCTGTTTGAATAGGTTTCAATGGGAGGATGTAAAGTGTGGAGTCATGGATGCGATGTAACACTGTGACTGTTCAGAGGCACTTTTCCTTCCTGTCGGTCCCTGCGGCTCAAAGTTCCAGCTCATGGTTTTCGTAAGTGTGCTTTTTAGTCTCGGTATTTGTCCGCTTAAAATCTGGTCTGGGTCCCACCAAACGGGTTTTCTGGCTTAATTAAAATAATTTGCATATTTTAGCATTTTATCTAGTGTTTAAAAACCTGCATGTACCTGCTAACTCTGGGTTAAAAGACTGTTGGTCTTTGGAGAGTGTATCTTGTATGTTCCTCTTCCTGTTTTTAATCCTTATGTTAAATAGGGCTTAAAGGTGAAGTACATCATTCCGGAAAAACTAGCCAAAGTAGGCGAACCAATACATCAGCCCTATGCTGGAGGCTCCGCCCTCACAACACAAGAGCATGCTCTGCGTGATTACTGCTCACAGCTGAGTGGAGGAGACAGCGCTGGGAGGACAGCTGTGCTACAAATGGAATGATTGATTGTGTGAATCATCTTAAAAACAGATGAGTCAGCATGTTACCGCTCGCTTTCCTTATCCTAAATCGCACATTAAAAGATACAATTGGAACCATTTACTTCGAGGGATGTTGCACATGCAGCATCTTCAGCCGAATGTGTTGTATTTCCCATGCATGTGCGTAATAACATCTCTTGGGGATTAACTAACAAAGTTACACTACAGTCGACTAATATGCCTCCTGGATTAACTGGCGAGGGCTTAGCTCTCATACATAAAACATGGCGGCACACTGCAGGAGAGAAAGCAGCCACACTGAGCGTGTCATGGTGATGTATGTGTACACACACACACACACACACACACACACACACACACACACACACACACACATATTCAGGAAACCTCCTCTGCTCTGCTGACAGCAGAAGAAACGTCCTTGAGTGACATTATAATCATGAGACGGAGGAAGTAGCCGCTCATTTAAATGTTCAAAAAAGCCAATATTCATGGAGAGAGGGGGGCGAGTGATGAGGCGGAGGAAGGGGAGGGAGGGAGAGAGGGAGGAGAAGAAATACTAATGGAGGGGGACACAGGCAAGAATGTGAGAGAGAGCGAGTGGTGAAGCTTTGATCCCGTCATTTTTCACTCCGGGCACGAATGATCGAGTCTCCTCTTCCTCTCCTCAGCATCCCCCCCCCCCATCCTGACACCACACAGAGCTGTATTATTGATCCCAGCTCCTCGGCACCAGCTCCTCTTCCATCCCACAGTGATGGTTAGGACATGAGAGATGTCGTTTAAAGGGGGAGTGTGTCAAACACAATGGAATGTACTCATTCAGCTGCAAAGTGGCCTGAAAGGCCGACAACTGATGGCACAGATAATGTTGTTGCGCAATAGTAGGAGGGTAGACAATAGTTACACACACACACTCACACATACACACATACTGCAAAGTCAATACTAACAGTAATTGTTTATATTAGTCTAATATGAGTAGTTAACTGTTTGTGTCTGAGAGAGAAGGGGGGGAAGAGGTGTCAGTGGAAAGGTTACAAGGCCGCTGTGTTTCAGTCTCACAGGAGCCTTGTCTGTAGTCACACACACACACACACACACACACACACACACACACACACACACACACACACACACTCATTCACACACACACCTCCCCGTTTATTCACGCTGAAACAAGTTCCGCTACCAACCAAAGCTTAAACAGGGGAATAATTGTACTGCTGCTGTGTGAGTGTATGTGTGTGTGTGTGTGTGTGTGTGTGTGTGTGTGTGTGTGTGTGTGTGTGTGTGTGTGTGTGTGTGTGTGTGTGTGTGTGTGTGTGTGTGCATGTGCATGTGTGTGCGTGTAAGCGCTGCGTGAACCCTGAAAGCCTGAATCACACCCATTCCGCAGATACGGAGTGTTACCATAGAAACGGGGAGATGGGTTTATTCTCCCAATGCCAGTGAGACTGACACACACACACACACACACACACACACACACACCCCCACATCCCCAG
>JAFBJT010105595.1:97060-124560 GCA_016785325.1 Chascanopsetta lugubris
AATCTGGGATGGGGGGGGGGGGGCGACTACAGATGTGTATCTATTTCACATCATGTTCTGTTTACCCAGCTCTCTCTTATCATGTGATACAATGTCATGCTATGCTGAGCTGAGCCATGCCATATCTATAGAGCCATGCCATGCCAAACTGAGCTTTGGCATGCCATGCCAGAATAGAATGACACCATATCATACCATACCATACTAAACCATGTTATACAATGCCATGTCAAGCCAAGCCATGCAATGTCATGTCATACTACATCATGCTATACCATACCATGTGATACCATGCTGTGCATGCCAAGCCAAGCCATACCATATCATATCATACCAAACAAAGCAATGCCATGCCATGCCATGCCAAACGAAACAAAACCATACCATACCATACCATACCGAACCATACTAAACTCTACCATACCAGAGAGAATGGGGGGGGGACCTTTTGTCAAACTGATTTTGACAGGTGGCCATGCCTCGTTCTACCAATCAGAATGGTGGGTGGGACGCAAGTCCCACCGTAACCATGCCCCTCGACCAATGAGAATTAGGTTTTTACTTAATCACGCCCCCTTTGACCAATCAGAATTGTGGATGGGACTGGGGAATTTAGATATGATTGTATATTTCATATCATATAATCATATTTAATATTAAGTCAATACGAAGTTAATATCTGATACTACGGATAGAGATATTCCATGACTATGCCGCTGCCAAGTAATGCACTTCCTCTGACTTTTCTTTTCACAAAGTCTTTTTTTCAGATTGATTTTGAGAAGCATATTTTTGTCATGTGGTTTAAAGGGGTGGGGCACGATAGAAGATCAAAGGAAATGCAACAAAAATATGCTTGAATGGGTTGAGGGGATGGTGTCATGGTTGTCATGTGGTACACATTTAGCTGTTCTTTGTTGGTTCACCCTTTCCTTCACACACATCAACAAAAAGTGTCACTCTACCTCGCAAACTTATTTCATCACTTGGAGTTAGGGTTGGGGTTGGGGTCCTCTGTTGAGTCTCTGTGGTCAACTGTACCACGTCAAAACCTCTCTATACTTTTAAACTTTAGATGTTTAGAGAAGTTTAGACTTTAGACTCTAAAGTGATCATGAGGTGGCGAGGTGGAGCTGTCACGCACCGAGTTGGCTCAGTCACCTGTGCCTGCTGTAGTAGCACGTTGTGGCCACAGGAGGCGCTGTGGAGCTGTCAAGCACCTGGCTTGGGTTACAGAGTCTCAGGTGATGGTCAAGAAATATGGTAAAGAGTCAAGAGTTCATCATTTGGGACAGGTTCCCAAAGTGTCCGTTCACGGACACACCATGGCTATAAATCCAATTGGTGGTATGCGGTCATGACCATGTCCTAATTTGGGTGTAGAGGTGTAATTTTACCTGCACGGTGTCCTGTGTGTGTGTGTGTGTGTGTGCGTGTGTGCGTGTGTGTGCGTGCTGCAAATGTCTTGTAACAACTGTTTGTCACGTTGACATACAACTCCTCCTCCAACTAACTGCTGAATCCTGTTCCACAGGAGCAGGGCCTGTTCTGCAGGCCCCCAGCTGCCCCCTGCCCCTGTCAGTCACTCTGTTACTACCCAGCGCCCCCTCAGTTAGGAATATCTCTGTCCACAGTATCACATATTAACTTCATATTGACTTAATACTGAATATCGATATAATATAATAGATACATTCCCCGGTCCCACCCACGATTCTGATTGGTCAAAGGGGGCGTGGTTCAGTAAAAACCGAATTCTCATTGGACGAAGGGGGTGTGGTTAAGTCAGGACTTACCGTCCTGCCAATAATTCTGATTGGTCAGAGGGACAGGGCTTACTTTCCTGCCAACTATTCTGATTGGTTGAGGGGCATTGTTAAGGTGGGACTTACATCCCACCCACCATTCTGATTGGTCAAGGGGGGCGTGGCCACCTGTCAAAATACCATACCATACCATACCATACCATGTCATACCATGCCATGTCATGTCATGCCATATCGTACCATACCATACCATACCATATCATAACTTTACATACTATAACATACCATACCATACTGGTAGCACCAACCATACCATGTCATACCATATCATGATAGATGTATGTATCCCATACCATACCAAACAAAGCAATGCCATGCCATGCCAGACAAAGCAATGTCGTACCATGCCAGACAAAACCAAGCCATGCAATACCAGGTCATGCTGTGTCATACTATACCATACCAGGCCATACCATAGCAAAGTTCATGCCATGCCATTAGGTGAATGCTTAAATCAAAAATTCATGATCAAACATGAAGAATGAAACATGAATACATTGCAGATGAATACATGAATACATGAATACATTGCAGATGAAACATTGCAGATACATTGCAGATACATTGCAGATACATTGCAGATACATTGCAGAGAAACATGAATACATTGCAGATGAACCTGTAAAAATCAGCATTCCCATGAATTCTTCTCTTGTTTGCAGAGAAAGCTGAGGTTCTCCTCCTCAGAGCCAGTCTCCCGTCTCACTTCCACCTGCAGCTGTCTGAGCTGGAGTTTAATGAAATCATTGGATCAGGTGATTCTCCTCACACCCGCTCTGTTTTTAAATATACCAACAGATCTGACACGCTGTCTAATAATCACATCTCATCCACTCAGGCTCCTTTGGAAGAGTCTACAAAGGCAAATGTCGAAACAAAGTAGTGGCCATCAAACGGTACACTCATCCACACCACACACAGATGAAGTCACTCGGACACTATTTCCCGTTTGGACCAATCCTCTCTCTCCTCTGCAGCTATCGAGCCAACACATACTGCTCCAAGTCGGATGTGGACATGTTCTGCAGGGAGGTCTCCATCCTCTGTCGTCTCAACCACCCCTGTATCATCCACTTTGTGGGGGCGTGTCTGGACGACCCCAGCCAGTTCGCCATCGTCACACAGTACATCTCTGGAGGCTCGCTGTTCTCCCTGCTGCACGAGCAGAAGAGGTGAGGAGGTGGAGAAGGATCTGGTCAGATGTCACTATTGATTCCCTTCACATTTTGACGGGAAATCTGCCAAGCACAAGAGTCCTGTGCATGCGAGCAGGAGTGAAACCTTCTGGTGGACGAGCATCTTTTCCTTCGTTCGTTGTTGATTTTCGAAGAGGACAGGGGGATGTGATGTGTAGCCTGCCACTGACGTGGGAAAGCGCAGGGCTGGATCTCATGTGGACGCCAGAGACAGGTGTATATAAAAAGTGTAAACATGTGGTCATGCACCATATTAAAAAAAGAACACATTTGACTGGCAGGTAGAATTTTGGCCTGATGGACGGTTTCCAGTCCTTCCCTCAGCCTGGATCCCCATTGATCCGGATAAAGTGTTCCGCTAACTGACGGCACAGGTGCTGTCTTTATCGACTCCTCCATTGATCGGTGAAAAGTGCTGCGCGTGATTGGCGGGGGACATTGATCCGGCACTAAGTGGCTGCCGCTTTAATGATGTGTCAATGGACAGGCTCATCGACCTGCAGTCCAAGCTCATCATCGCCATCGACGTGGCCAAGGGCATGGAGTACCTGCACAACCTCACCCAGCCCATCATTCACCGGGACCTCAACAGGTGGGAGACGCGGTGCAATCACACATGTGGTGGGACAGCGGCTGTGGCTGTCGATGGGAAATTACAGTGTGTTGTTGTTGTTGTTGTTGTTGTTTTTTGTAAATGATGTATGTGTTCCATACAGCCATAACATCCTGCTCTATGAAGATGGACACGCGGTGGTGGCTGATTTTGGAGGTGAGATGCTTTTTAATGAGGGGGATCGAAGATCTTTGACTTGTGTGAGTTTGCTAATATTGATTGAATCACATTGATTGAATTAACAATAAATGATTCAAATGTTATCAAAAGTCAGAGGGTGTTAGGTTTGTCCATTCTGGGCTACTGTAAACACACTGGGATGTAACATGGCGGCCTCCATAGAGAGGACCTGCTTCTTAGGTAAACATAGACTGATTCTTTGGTAATGAAAACAACATATCATGAATTAAGATGATAATACACACGAGTGTAATTATATTAAAAAGGAGTTTTGGTGCTATACAACCAGCAGCTAATGGTGGCTCAAATATAGTGTAAAGGTAGACTGATGATATGTTTCCACCTCAATTTCCTCCAACAATTTATAAATGTAAGAAAATATCCAATACAAAAAATCTTTTTAAAAAAATCAAATACATCAAATAAGTGTTTTTTATCCAAAAATACGAAAACAAACGTACTTTGCCTCCTTAAACATCATCATGAAAAATGATAAACATGATAGAAACTGACTTTGACACTAATGTATTTGCCGTGTATTTGAATTTGGTTTAAGTCCCATCCAGGTAAAGGGGCAGGATGTGTGACATGTATCACACCCAGCCACCAGATAGCAGTAGAGATTCTTTGTTTTTAGCTTTGTCTGTCCTATCATCCATCATTATATAAAGTCTAATATGAGAACATTTCCATAAGATGATGAGTGATAATTGACACTGATGAGTCATTTTGACTTCATGACTCAGCATGTGTTGTCGTTTTGTTGATTTCAGATTTTTCTGTTGAAACCGTAAAAAGTGTTTCATCCTAAATTGGCCAACATTTAAATAACATTTCTTTTCATACAATTATAAGTCAGGCATAAAAAAACTTGTACAGACCATTAGTTCAAATAACACATAGACTATGATAATATAATAAAGATTTGTTAAATTCAGTTAAATATAGAAAATATAAGTTAGATTAAATTGAGTTAAACTGTATTATTATTCAAATTCTAGTACAGCCAGCAGCAACAAGAAATAAATAACTAGTACATACAACAAACAGCAACAGGAAACATAAATGTAGGACAAGACAATGTCAAATAAAATAAAGTAAATAAAATAAAATGAAATTAATAAATCTTTTATAAAGTCTGATTTCATGACAGTTTACAGTCACTTGTGTTTCCTTTTAGCTGGCAGTCCTGTGTGTGTGTGTGTGTGTGTATGTGTGTGTGTGTGTGTGTGTGTGTGTGTGTGTGTGTGTGTGTGTGTGTGTGTGTGTGTGTGTGTGTGTGAATGTGTGCCGTTGGTTCCACTTCTGTCAGGTCTTTGTAATGCTGGCAGTCAGGCTGTTTATTCAGTCTCTCTCTCCACGAAGGTACAGCTTCTAAAACCACCAGCCGATCAATGTGCTTTTCAAAGTGATTGTGTTTCTCTCCCTTCATCTGCAGAATCCAGATTCCTACAATCTGTTGAAGAGGATAATATGACCAAGCAGCCAGGGGTCAGTACTGTTAGTCGCCACCGTTATGTACGAGTGTGAAAACGTCCACACACAAAAATATTCAGAAGTTTACCTCTTCATTTTGGCCAAATCCTCCCACACCATCTACAGATTCTTCCTTTCTTTGTATCTAGTCCCAGAGCTGCAGCCAGATCTTCTGCTGGCACATGCCATCAATTACCCACCTGATAAAAAACTGCCCCCATGCAGATTCTGTCTCAGAGTGCTGAGTCAGCACTGTGCCACAGAGTGCTTGGCCTGCAGTTTGATCTTAAGTGTGTTGCATCTCCTGGGAGCTGCCTGTTGTGAGGAACTACTTGCCCTTGCTGAGATGCAGTGTTTATGTCAGTAATTGGGCCTCATTTAGTGTGTGTGTATGTGTGCGTGTGTGTGTGTGTGTGTGTGTGAGAGAGAGAGAGAGAGAGAGAGAGAGCGTGAGAGAAAGAGATGGTGCGACTCAATATATTTCAATTAAATCTTGCAATATAAATCTAGTTTGCAAACCCAAACGGTCTCCATGACAACACACATTCCTCCTAACATCTTTGTCTAACAGCCTTAATGTGTCTGTACATAGTGTGTGTGTGTGTTTGTGTGTGTGTTCATGTGATAGTTTCACTTACTATCTTTCAATCTTTTCAGTTGCATCTGCAAACCAACACAATTTCTACCATAATATTAGATTTAATTGCCTGTGTGTGTGTGTGTGTGTGTGTGTGTGTGTGTGTGTGTGTGTGTGTGTGTGTGTGTGTGTGTGTGTGTGTGTAGAACCTGCGATGGATGGCTCCAGAGGTGTTCACCCAGTGCACCCGTTACTCAGTGAAGGCCGACATGTTCAGCTACGCTCTCTGTCTGTGGGAACTGCTGACTGGAGAAATCCCCTTTGCTCACCTGAAGCCCGGTAATGTTCATCCAATCACACGTGTTCAACATAGAACATTGGGGCCCTATATGCAAAAGGCAGACTCGGGGCCCAACAATGACCCATCATTGATAGTGAAGGAGCATTTTGCGGAAGGTTTGGAGGACTATGATGTAGTCAGGGGCCTCCCAGCCCAGGCTCCCACGATGTTATTGCTTTCTAAATGTCATCATGCCAATAGGCCTACAATGACAACATGAGGATGTTATCAAGTGTTTAGCATCCACCATCTTCGATAAGAATGTTAGCATGCTAGCATTTGCTAACTACCTCTTAGCACATAGTGCACCTCAGGCTTAAGGGAGCATTATTAATAGTTTGCCCTAAATCAACTGTGTAAATTTTAGTTTTGGGTTGATGGTGAATTATAGTTTATAGTATAGTATAGAACTAGAGGAGTGTGTAACAAATATTTGAGCATTGTTGCTCAGATACACAAGTTAAAAGAAAGTAAGTCAGAGTCTCTGGAGACCAGTTATGATTTTTTTAGTGTTGACTCATGAAACATCCTCCATGAATGTTTATATTTCTATAATATTTTGATAAAGAAATACCATAACATATACACATACTATACACTCGCAGGCCACTGACCACATCCTAAATTAAAAGAATAACATTATTTACATTTAAAAAAACCTGTCCTACCCGTCAGTGTCTCTGGATCCTATGGGACACTTTATATATGAGATGGTTGGACCATACAGTTACAGTATATCTAACTCTAAAAGTACAAAAAAGCACAACAGCGCCAACCTTTGTGTCATGAGGCATTATCATGATGGACGTATCCTTAACTGCATCAAATACAAATCAAATCCACTGAGTTGCTGCCTTGCCATTGGCCGATTGCATCTGTGTTAACGAGCAGTTGAAGAGGTGTACCTAATGGAGAGGTCAGTGACCGACGGATTAACATTTGATGACATCGAAGTGAATGTGAATTGCTCTGCCCCCCCTCAGCCGCCGCAGCAGCAGACATGGCCTACCATCACGTCCGGCCTCCCATTGGCTACTCCATCCCCAAACCCATCTCTGCCCTTCTCATGAGAGGCTGGAACGCAAGTCCAGAGGTAAACAAGACCATTCGAAACAAACCCGGTTCATTTCCACCGACAATCCCACAACACGTCGTTCAGCTGTTGGTGTGCTCCATCGCGTTCTCGGTCAGATTTGCCCACTTAGCTCCAGACTGTAAACGAGCCCTGTAACCCTCCTGTGTCATTAACTGTCACGCCGTGCAACTCGAGATGCTGAGTCAGCTTCTCTGCGCAGTGGCAACATGGGACTGTTCAATCCCCACATGAAACATTCGCGCACACCTCTTCACGTCGAAGAGCGCGCGTGACGTCCGAGGTCGTCCCTCGAGGACGCCGCCATGCTGTTCCTCATCAACCTGCCTGCTTTGACACGTGATCACATGAGCCAGCATGCGGGCATGTCTCGGTCCGTTTGCTTCCCGTTTCCCACTTAAGGCTAGCGACTAGTCGCCGGTCCCCCTCGGCAATCACTCGCTCGCTCCCCCCCAGCGGAGAGCGCGACTGTGAACTCAGGTCGAGACAGGGCTGCACGTGCACACGGCTCTTATGGCGCTTCACCTGCAGAGCACACAGGCGCCATGGGCTGCAGGGCAGGGACACGCTGTACTGTGGAGGGTCAGAGGAGACGTGTGTTTGTTCAGGCTTCAGAGCTGAGGAGCTGGGGAGTGTCACAGAACATGTATCTATTTCACTGAATTTGAAATGCAATAAACAAGATGACCTCTCTTCAAGGACAAAGAAGATGTTTTAATGGGCGCATTATTTAAAACGAGCGTGACAGGATTTTAAAAGTCGAACGCAGTTTTTACATTCGGAGCCTTGTAACTTTGCTGTGTGGGGATGTGATGTATAATTGAAAAGGTCCAGTGGTTTTTGATGTTGTTTTACAGTGAGGCAGGAGATCTGAGGGTGCGTTTGATCAGTTCACCTTTGCCTCGTGAGTGGGCTGACTGACACAAGCTGGAAACTCAGGGTTGAATTTGGGACAATACACCTGTGTGTGTGTGTGTGTGTGTGTGTGTGTGTGTGTGTGTGTGCGTGTGTGTGTGCGTGCGTGCTTTGGTGCGGAGTGGGGGCTTTGTTTGATTGTGTGTTGTTGTTAGATGCTATATACATAGGAAATAAAAAGGTACATTTTAATCATGATTTTTATGGTTTTTACTATTATTATATTTTCTCTGTCTGAGTCAAGTGTTAATGCTTAATGTGTGTATTTAGTGTATGTGTGTGTGCGTGTGTGTGTGTGTGTGTGTGTGTGTGTGTGTGTGTTTATCTTCTTTATACGCCTTGTTGTAAGTATTACTAATGGCACATATAGTTTACAACGACTTCCTGTGACAGAATAACTTCACAATAAAAGTGATGTTTGTGCTTCAGGACAGACCTCAGTTCTCGGAGGTGGTCTCCAGTCTGGAGGAATGTCTGTGTAATGTTGAGGTAAATAGTACCACGAGTATTCTGAATGTAACTCACAATGTATTTGTTACAATACTGTGACTAATTCTGTGTGTGTGTGTGTGTGTGTGTGTGTGTGTGTGTGTGTGTGTGTGTGTGTGTGTGTGTGTGTGTGTGTGTGTGTGTGACAGCTTATGTCTCCAGCCTCCAGTAACAGCAGTGGCTCCCTGTCTCCCTGCTCCTCCTCTGACTGTCTGCTGGGACGAGGGGGTCCGGGCCGCAGCCACGTGGCCGCCCTGCGCTCCCGCTTTGAGCTGGAATACGCCCTCAACACCCGCGCCTACGCCTCCTGGTCCCAGAGGTAAGAGACATGTGGAGGGTCATCAGAGGCATGTGACCTTCAAACTGCTGAAACTGGTCATAGAGAACAACCCAGACACAGGTCATGTGACCAGAGGCCATGATGAGTTACTATGATGTCATTCAGACACCAAGTCTTTTGTTTTCATCCTTCATAGATCTTGTCTTTTGCTTTTTGGATGATTTTCTTAAAGGTGCACTGTGTAAAATGTTGGTCATTTTTGTCACTTTGAAAAAATGCAACAAATGAATGACATATACGATTTTCATAATCATCTCATGTTATTATGTCCTTCCCTTACCCTTAAATGTGCCTGTTAATGTATATTTACATGAGGAGCGGGTCCTCTCTATGGGAGCCGCCATTTTTTAACAGCAGAAAAATAGTGGACATACTAAACATATTTGGAGTTTTAATGACAACTCACCAAAGGTTCTCCTTCATGCTCAGCAGAGTGAGGGTGAGATGATGGATACAACATGCAACTCCACCACTAGATGTCACCAAATCTTACACACTGCACCTTTAAGATCAAACTAAACACATATGTAGATGTCGTTTTTTTCATAATGTTCTTATTGCCGAATATTTAGTGAACTCCCCAACACTTACTCTGTGTGAGCAGGTAAACAAAAGTAGCATGGTAACAACATGTGGAGCAGTCACTGTGACAGTGAGGAGAAGGAGTTGCTCAGATACCAAACAGGAAACAAAGGAAAGCCACTGCAATAAAACATGCATGGCATACTGAGCGTGGAGGAAGGCTTATGTTGGATAGCTGGCTGTGAGCCTGTGTGTGTGTGTGTTGTGTGTGTGTGTGTGTGTGTGTGTGTGTGTCCTGGTAACAGGAGGTGGGGTTATTGTGAGACCTTCATTGAAGGTTGAATCTTCCGCCTCTTATTGTGAAGCTGATTGAAGCAGATATGTGGACAAACTGACCCATCGGATATAAAATGAATTCCTGCAGAGAAAGTGAGAGCAGCCGCCGCCGCCGCCGCCCCCTGCTGCTGGTGCAGGAAGGTTGGACGTTAAATATTGAATGACACCTGCCGGTATCCGTCTCACATGTCCTCCTCCATGTAAACAAAGAGGTATATACACACGATGTACTCAGAGAGTCGGAGCCGCAGCTCATTGGTTCTCGTCTCTGTTTTTGTTTTTGTTTTTCCCAGTGAGAGCCGACGGGCGTCTGGAGGCCTCTCGCTGGAGGAGCTGAGGAGGAACATGCAGTTTCCTCCCATAGACAGAAATGGTTGGTGCACAGCACAGGTCATCAGCTACATTACATATTGTCTGTACTGCAGAAAGCCACTAGAGGGCACTGGCAAGATCTTAGGCTACTTTCGGGCTCCACCGGCCACAACTGGCGGCAGCCGTCTCTCGCTAGATGTGACCTGACCGTAGACCAGTTGGTAAATAAGCTAAAAACATAAAGAGATGCTGAAACATACTACTCCTGAATGTTCAGGGGGCCGAATGGAAAGCCCTGTCGGGGCAGATGTGACCCGCGGGCTGTACAGGTGTGCAGCAATGTTTTTGAATGCATAGGTCAAAATAGGATATGCAAGCACTTCAGATTTGCCTTTGAAATACTCTTATAATTATTCTATATCTATATGATATAATTATTCACATAAACAAACATTAGGTCACTGTGGGATTGGAGGTGACAGACACTTGAGGTCAAATATGTCCTCGAATGCGGCTGGATTCATGTGGCTGCATCTGGCCTCTCACACAGTGTCCTTGGAAAAGGCTCTTGATTTCACTTAAATCAAGTTTCTTTTGCGCTCAAATGTTGTTAAATATGAGTCTTGGATCACGTGAGTGAAACCTGGTGCCTCACAGTGCGACTGTCTGATTCTCAGGGTACGTGTCCGACCCCATGAGCACCATGAGGCTCAGCTCATCCTTCAGCAGCAGCGGCAGCTTCGAGGACAGTAACTGACTCCATCGCTCTCCAATAACAAGGCATTCATTCACATGTTGATCCACATGTTTTGAGAAGTGAGTTCTAGTTGTAGATGCTGTCCATCAGACCGTATCACAATAGTTTACTTTTCCTGTGTTACTTTGATTTTGATACATTTCCTTCATTGATCATTTATCTGTGGCTTCTAAGCAGCTGTAAATATGTTGGTTTGTGTTTGTAGTTTCTATAAATCTGATATTAAAGTGTTTGAAAAGATGTGCAGTCATTTCAACTTTCAAAAGAAGCAGCTCACTCTGTCTGGTTTCTGATTTCTTTTATTTTTCAGAGGAGTAAGTGTCACAAACACACATCAGCTGAGAAGGCAGTATATCGATGAATGTGAAAGTGCAGTACTTTAAATAAAGTAGTAGATGACATCACTTACTGCTCAAGTTCATTGAGCTGATGTTTGAGTCCCGCGGGATGATTTAGCAAATTGCATATGCCGGGACAGTAGGGGGAGCCAGTGCCAAAAGATAAGTCTTGTACTTTTTCCACTAAAACAAAAACAAAAATAGTCTTTTAATATAAAATAGTGTACATTTTTATGCTAAGACTTACCTGGTCCTGCCCACTTGAGATCAAATTGGACTGCATGTGGCCCCTGAACTGAACTTACTTTGACACTCACTGTGTTAGTCTGTGTGTCTGACTCTGGGGCTGATATTTCTTAATATATGTGATGCTTGATATACTTTTATTTAATTGTGCTCTTTAAAAACAAATCTTGAAAACCTGTAGAAACCCTGTTCAAGACATCGCAATCTAAATATGAACTTTGTTTAAAGTGATGATTTTAGTTTGTTGTGTGATCCTCAGCACTGCAGCACTTTACAGTGGAGCTTATGCCCATGCAGGCAGCAGTGGAAACACAAAGCGTGTGTGTGTGGGTGTGCGTGTGCGTGTGTGTGTGTGTGTGTGTATCAGGGGCAACTGTGGGAGTCCCGACTCTGATGAATAATTCAGTCATTTGTGAGCGTGAGTGGAGGCGGATCTGTTTTCAGGTAATAGCTGATTGCGGTTCTACTTGATAGCTTCGCACAAACCCCACGCCTCTTTGTTTACAACAATAGAGGAAGCGATGCTCTATTGTGATGGTTTCAATACGGCAGTCAAAACTCATTATGGAGATACTTGTGGCTGCTGAGCGAGGGATGACCACCTGGAAGTGATGATGTGGAAATAGAAATTGGGCCTAATGGCTGACATCCTCTTCATTTAAAGGTGCAGTGTGTGAGATTTGGTGGCATCGATTGGTGAAGTTGCATGTTGTATCCATCACCTCACCGTCCCGAGCCTGCGGGAGAACCTGTGGTAGACCTCAGTTGTCATTAAAGCTAAGTAGATGTTAAGTACGTCCACTCTGGGCTACTGTAAAAACATGGCGGCCCCAATAGGGCAGACCCACGCCAGATGTAAATATACACTATTGGGTTAATTTTAAGCAAGTCATACATTGAAGTGATTATTCATTTGTAAGAATGTCATATAGGATTGTATTTAATCCTAATCCTTCAGATAGAACTGAGGAAAAATAGACCAAATTCTTACACACTGCACCTTTAAACTAAGCCCTGCTTTGGTGGTTGACATACGGAGGAAATGTCTGTTTTCATGACATGCACTGGAAAAAAAAAGAAACAAGCGGTAACCTCTGGGACCCAATACAGAAGTGGGAAAGCTTGCAGTTCACAGAAGGGCCACTAGAGGCTGGCTACAAGAGTGAGTCAATCCCCATAGACTCCCATATAAAAATGGTCAACTTTAGAGGTGAGGTCTGGAACAAACTATTTTGACCTCCATCAGTCACATGTTGTCTCATGACAACTGTGCACGGGGTGACTGTTTTTCTAACTCGCTTATTCTCATTCTATCGAGGTTTAAAATTGGTCATAAATAAGGGGCGTGGCCTCTGGAGTGACACCTAGGTCGACCTGTCACGTTCTGTCGATGCTGCGACAGCACCATGGGTCCAGCCCAGCTCCGCCCCTCTGCCCGTTTTTGGATAAACCAGGAAGTAGGAGGAATTACTACGAGCCTCATACGCACTCTGCAGAAACTGGGGTCACGTCCATCGTTATGGTCTGAAAACAACGTTCCCATCGTCTGAGTGCGTCACACTCTTCTCTCTCTCTCCGGAAGGTTATAGGTTCTAAAAAACACTTTATAAACTTGTGAATAGAGAAACTTTGAGTTATTTCCGTCAACTCTCCGTCTTCACGCCGTCCGGTTTGGACACCGGTTCTTTGGTCTCTTCAGGTTCTGGATCTGGATGAGGAGGTTCCTCAGGTTCTGGATCCGGGCCAGAAGTTTCCTCAGCTTCTGGATCCAGACCAGAAGGTTCCCCAGGTTCCGGATCGGGACGTGGAGATTCCTCAGATTCTAGATCCACACCAGAAGGTTCTTTAGGTTCTGGATCGGGACGTGGAGATTCCTCAGGTTCTGGATCCACACCAGAAGGTTCTTCAGGTTCTGGATCCGGACCAGAAGCTTCTTCAGGTTCTGGATCCAGACCCAAAGGTTCCTCAGGTTCTGGATCCGGACCAGAAGGATCCTCTTCAGACTGTTTGTGGGTGACGCTCTCAGGTTTGGCGCTGGCTGCAGAGCGATGAGAACCTGCCATGCTCTCCACTTCAGTTTTACATGGTTCACTTGGAGCTGGACCTTCTCGAATCTCGTCCTCCTTCTCTGGTCCCTCACTTCCTTTCCTTTCCTCTTCATCCTTGTCCACTTGGTTCAAGTCTTCCACCTCCGTCCCCCGCATGTCTTTCACAGCGTCACTCTCCACAGCTTCTCCTTTGTCCTCTTCATCACTTCTCCTCGTCTTCGTCTCCTCTGTCGGTTCCTCTTCGCTCCGGTGAACCTGAGCCGGCGGCGTCTCCTCCCTCATGTCCTCCATCGGCTCCACAAACGTCTCGAAGTACCTGGACATTTGATGGACATTCACCCAGTTGGTCACCAGGGCGGCGCTGTCCTCGGCCTCAAGCGACTCCGGACTCTCTTTAGCTCCTCCCTCCTCGGCCCGTGACGGTGCCTCCTCGTTTTGAGGTTTGAGGAGGACGCTGGCTCCTTCCTCCGAGGCCTTGCTCGCCTCCTCGTCCGCGGCGGCGGCGGCGGTGACGTCCTCTCCGTCCACAGCGGTAGCGCGTTGGACGGACGTCCCGGTTTGACTGGTGTCTCCTGAGCTGAGGGCGGCGATGGCAGAGGACTGGGTCTGATCCACAGAGGAGGAGGTGATGACCTCGTTGATCTGATTCTGAGTCATCAGGTCTGAATCTGTGGTTTCATCCTCGGGGTCGGGTTTGTTGCCGTTTTCGTCTTGCTTCATTTCCTGTATCTTCATCTCTTCCTGCTCTTCATCAGCAACTCCCTCCTTTTCACCGTCCTCTGTCTCCTTAGCTTCACTTCCTGTTCCAACCTCCTGCTCCACCTTCTCATCCTTCACCTTCGAGGTTCCACCCTCGGTTCCTTCCTTCTCTTTCTTCCCTTCATCTTCTTCGTGCTCTGCTGGCTCCTCCTCCTTCTTTGACTCCTCCTCCTTCTTTGACTCCTCCTTTTCCTTTGACCCCTCCTCCTCCGTTGACTCCTCCTTTTCCTTTGACCCCTCCTCCTCCGTTGACTCCTCCTCCTCCTTTGACTCCTCCTCCTTCTTTGACTCCTTCTCCTTCTTTGATTCTTCCTCTTCCTCACCAGGACTCGTCTCCATGGCAACAGACGTTTCCCCGTTCTCAGCATCCACTTCTCCACTTTCCCTGCTGGAACTCACACCTTGACTTTCTCTCACTGCCTCTTCACTCTCCACCTCCTCTTCGGCTATTTTACTTCCGTTTGCTGACTCAACGGTTTTCTGCTCGGCATCGATAACTTTGGAAATCTCATTTTTTTCGTCTTCTTCTTCGGTTTTCTCCTCAGATTCTTTACTTTCCTCCTTGTTCTCCTCTTTCTCTTGCACTTCACCATCTTCTTTGATATTTTCTTCCATTCTTTCATTTCTTTCCTCCCTTGTTTCATCATCCTCAGCTTTCTTTGTCACTTCTTCGTCAACACTTTCCTCCCCTCCCTCATCTTCTTCTATTTTCTCCTCCTGTGTGACGTCCTGAGTCTTCTCCTCCTCTTCATCATCTCTCTGTCTCTCAGGATTCGAGTCATTTTCGATCACTTGTTCATTCTTCACCTCCTCTCTTTCACTCTCCTCCTCTCCACCCTCACCTCCTGCCTTTTCATCCATGTCATCCTCAGATTTCCTCTTCTCCGCCTCTTGACGTGTTTCTCTCTGCTCCTCTGTCTCCTCATCCTTCCTCCCCTCCTCCTCCTCCACCTCCTCTTCATCCTTCCTCCTCTCCTCCTCCTCCTGTTCCTCCTCCTCCTCCTCTCCTCTCCCCGCCCTCTTCTCCACCGTGGTGTCGGCGCTCCCCCCCACTGAGCTGCTGGAGTCCTCTGCGGTGACGTCTCCTCCCGGCTGCCTCTCCTCTCCGTCACTCACAGGTGCCTCTTCACAGCCGAGGGCCTCTGGCTCCCGTGAGGGCGCCGCTTTCATCTCCGCCGCCTCGCTCGCCCCCATCGCCTCCTCCTCCGTGTTGTCTAACGCCGCGGCCTCGTCCTGTGTCTTTCTGTCCAACTCTGATGCTGATGATTCATCAGCCTGGCTGCTTTTCGTCCCCTGACCCGTTTCGTCACACCGGGCCCCGGCTTCCTCCTCCTCCTCCTCGTCTTCCTCGTGTTCCTGTGCAGCTTCAGAATCATCCCCTACTTCCTCCTCAGCTCCTGCAGCTTCTGGCACCTCGTCACAAACAGGATGTTGCTCTGCATCCTCTGTCTTCTCGGACGCAGGTTCTTCATCCTCCTCCTCGGCTCTGTCACTCTTCTCTTGAAGTTCTGACTCGGTTCCTTCCTCCTCTGGCTCTGTGGGCTCAGGTGTGTCTCCCTGATGTGGAACCACCTCGACTCCAGCTTCAGCAACACTCTCCTCACGTGTGGTCTCCTCTGTGAGGGTCTGCTGCTGCTCTGGCACCACGTCTGGAAGAAGAATAGAAAAGTTGTTAATGGCTCGGACCCGGAGTGGGTTTTATAGACGAGCAGCAGATAAAAATGCGGTGATGCATTGAGGAGGGGGTTGTAATGTCATCTTATCCATTGATATGGATAAAATAAAAAAGAATGATTTGGTTGGAAGCCACAATGACATATGAACTGTAAAAAGAAAAAAATCATTGGCAGCTTCAAACGATTTGGGAGTTGGGAAATTAGAGGAACTCCTTGTTTTACAAAGTGACAACATAACAGCACAACAGTGTGAGGGCACGATAACGACAACTTATGATTACATTGACTTTAGTACCACTCACCTCCTCTAGAGGGAGCACTGCTGTCTTTGCTGGACCATTGACCACATGTTACTCTTTTTAATTAGCGTCACAACAAGAGCAGGTCAACAGAGTCAGAGGTAGTTTCTTGTTAGTGTCCACTGCTCCAGCTCCTGTTTCTACTTCCTGCCTGAAACACTCTATAAGCTCCTCCCCCTCCCCTCACGGAAAAGCCCAGACTGCTCTGATTGGTCAGCTGACTGCTCTCCCTTTTACAATCAATTAGGTGCATTTTAATTACAAACCCAAACAACAAGGTAATACAATATGTGTCCTCTTTTGTGCTCAGTATGAGAAAACCCATATTTCATGTAGTACTTGTCTTGGTCAATTAGCATATGAGTGCGTCATCGCCACCTACTGTTAAGGAGTGTGAATGAACGGTACTCCAATGCAAAATAATCCCCTTCAAATAACAGCACAGGATATTTTTTTAACCCAGTCATAGGCCTCCGAAAATGGGTCCACGACCCATATTTGGGTCGCGACCCACTGGTTGAGAATCACTGTTCTCAGGGATATACAACATGGCACATGCATCATATGACTTGAAACAGTTCAGACATCCCTCAGACAGTTGATTAAGAATTGTTTTAAGAGCTTAAAAAGTGAGTGGTAATGATGCGCTGAAAACTTTAAACCTCCATACCACTGCTCTTGTGCTCGCTGCCCTTCAGAGAGAGCACCTCCTCCTCCTCCTCGGTGCTGGTGTCGCTCAGCTCAGGCTCAGAGCTGCACTGTGACTCCTTCAGGATGGCCTCCGCCAGCTTCTCCTGCACGGACTTAGCTTCAGGAGAAAAGGAAGAGACAAAAGATGAAGATAATATATGAAGTCACATTTCAGCAGGAGGAAACATCGTGAATGTAATGTACAAAGAATGTGAGTGTTTGTGCGAAGCAAAAAAAGAAACGAGACAATGAAGAGACACACATAAGAACGGAAGATACTTCTTTAATTTGTTTTTAGGTGCAAACACAAACAACACACCATGCAAAATGATAAAAAAAAAACAGCAACAACTTAATTCAGTCCACAACAGCACACTAAAAGCAAACTTCAAATGTTAAAAAAAGAAATCACTTTGGCACTGAAGTGTCTCTCAGCATGTGCACCATGACTATTTATATACGACTTAAGAGAAAATAGAAAGTAGGAAGCTGTTTGTGTTTGTTGTGGAAAACATGCCTCATGCATATTCATCAGCTCTTCACAGCTGCATGTTCATGTTCTAAAATGCTTCAAAATGTTAAGCACGTGCATTTCTCACATAAATGCAGCAGAGGCAGCTTCCTACGTCTGCTCTGATTGCAGCTGTTTTACCCCCCACGGGGCCTTTGTATATTTTGCTGTTTACAATCATTTAATGGCATTTAAAGGTGCAGTGTGTAAGATTTCAGTCTATTTTTGACATGTTTACAAATGTCAAATCAGCTGAATGTATGACGTTCTTTTCACATTACCACAAAACGATCACTTTAATGTATGTTTACATCAGGAGTGGGCCCACTCTACGGGGCTCGCCATTTTTTTTTTTTTTACAGTAGTAGTGGACATGCTAAACATCCTGACAGCCTTACTGGCTTGTCCGAAACGGAAGGGTAAGGTTGGGGATACAACATGCAACTACACCAATAGATGTCACTAAATCTTACACACTGTACCTTTAATTCCAAACAATAAAAAAGCAACAATAATTGTATTTATTATTGAAATCCCAAAAAATCGGATGTGATTTTTTTGATCATCATCAAAACATTTTGAAACACACAGTAAAAGAGACAATCACACACAAACAAAGAAAAATAAAGAAAATACAACACATCTAGTTTTTCCACTATTGAAATTTAACAGCAGTATTCTACTGTCATTCAAACGATTCAAACTGCTGTTAAAATACTGTTAGAATAATAACTTTAATGAAAGAAGCAAACATGATAACTTCGTAATAATAGTGGAAAAACCTCCATACCAGATGGACTGATCCACTCTCCATGTGGTTACCTGTTGTTGGTTCACTCACCCCTCTCTGGCTCCTTCTCCTCCTCCTCCTCCTCCTCTCTCCCTTCATCCTCCCCTCTCTCCTCCTCTCTTCCTCCCACTGTGTCGTCACTCTGTTTGGGCTCGGGCCCGGAGGGGACGCTGGTGTCGGAGACCTCGATCTCTGTGCTGTCCCCTGCGCTGTCCTGCAGCAAATCGAAATCTGCAGCAGCAGCAGCAGCAGCAGCAGCAGCAGCAGCAGCAGTAGCACGGGACTCGACCTCAGCTGCTTCAGCAGGCTTTGGATCGTGTCTCTCGGTTTCCTCAGGTTGCTCCGCCTCCTCGTCCTGTCTGGGGTCTTCAGTGGCCTCATGGTCACTGGCCCCTTGGCTGCTGCCTGAGCAGCTGGAGGCTGAGCCAGACTTTACGTCATCTGCGCACAAACCATAAAATATTATGAATCATTGAAGACAACGTTTATACATTGTATACATTTATAAATAAATGTGGGCTTTGACCGCGCCCCAAGAAGGGATTTACACCAATAACCACTTTAAATCCTAAAAGTTTGTTTACACACAAAGATTTATTTACTCTACAAGACTACACTTAAAATATCACTCATCTTTTCAGACTAATACTGGAATAGAGCGCATCAATCACAATTATTCTTTCAATGCCTTTAAAGGTGCAGTGTGTAAGATTTGGTGACATCTAGAGGTGACGTTGCATGTTGTATTCATTACCTCACTCTTCCCTTTTAAACATGCAGGAGAACCTATGGTAGCCCTCACTTGCTAATGAAGCTCAGAACATGGCGGACCCCCACAGAGTGGACCCTCTCCTGATGTAAACATTTATTAAAGGGCTCGTTTTGGGGTGATGTAATAAGTACATCAATACATTCAGGTGATTATACATTGGTAGAACTGTCAGTATGTTCTTTACCTACAGATAGAAGTGACAAAAATGTACACTACACCTTTAAAGGTGCAATGTGTAGGATCTTGTGTGGAAATGTCATGTTGCAGCACCTCACCCTTTCCCTGCAAACACGCAGAAGACCCCATGACAGCTCTCATTTAGAATGTCAAAGCTGGTCTATTGTAAAAACATGGTGGTGGCAACATGGCCGCCTCTGTGGCGGGGTCCTGCTCATGAGGTAAATATACAGGGCTGGTTCTAGGGTCATGAAAACAATCATTTAAATGTAAAGATCAATTAAAATATCAGCAAAGTTATTTCATAAAACCAACAGATCACCTGAATCTACGTACTGGACCTTTAAACACAACTGACCCAACTCATTATCACAGATGTTATGGACTATGTGCTGTAATGATTCCTCCATCTCTCTCATACCCACCGTCCCTCTCATCGTCCTCAGTCTCTGACGCGTCTCCGTCTTCATCCTGCGTCTCTTTGTCTCCAGGCGGAGATGGACACTTCTCTTCTTTGGTCTCCTCCACAGGGCCCTCATCATCTGCCTCGAAGTCTTCTTCATAATCTGGATTAAAGGATAAATAACGGATTCAGACAGGTGCTACAGAAAAGTGTGTCCCTCAGTCCCTCATGTGTTCAGTACCGTCTCTGACTGTCTCCTGGGCTGCTTGTCCCTCTTTGTCTCCGGTCTCCTTGTCCCGCCTCTGCTTTGTCTCTGGCTCAGACCTGGAGGTGGCGTCCTCTGCTGTTCTCTCCGTCTCCATCTCAGCGACGTTCTTAGGGCTGACGATCGACTCCTTGCTTCCTGTCTCCCCTTTCACCCTCTTGGGTGGTGGTGTGGGTTTTTTGTCCAAGCCCATCGCGATGATGCACCTGAGACAGATCAAGTGTTGAGCATTAAATAATAATCTATTTTATTTTGAAAATCAATACATGCTTTTGTGCACAGACAATAAACATTTCTCCTCGTTCCATCTCAGGTTTGGTCTCCACCACCTCAGGAAACCAAAACCATTCACACTTTGCCATATCAAGAGAGGAAGAGTTAGCTTCGACATGCTAACTTTGCAACCTGGAATAATAAATAAATAATATAGTGAGTAACATGATCAACTTTCTCCTCATGCAAATCACATTTTCCCCGAAATGTCAAATTATTCAAACAGTGATTCTCAACTGCTGGGTCGCGATCCAAAAGTGGGTCGCAGACCCATTGTGGGTCTTACAAAAAGAGTTTTATTTTGAAGAGGATTTTTAAATGCATTGGACTGCTGTCTATTCACACTCCTTGACAGTAGGTGGCGATGACACTCTGTAATGCTAATAGACACCTGCAATTTTATAGATAGAACAAAGCCACAAAGTTTGTTTTCATAGGTACGACACCAACTACATTAAAGTAAAACATTTATCTCTGCTGGTCATCTTTGTTTAGAATTCAACAATTTTTCATTAAATACGTTTAAGCAGTTGAAAATCTTCCTTGATTTGGGTCGCAGCTCGTCATTAAGCGGTGATGGCGGGTCCCGAACTCAGGCCAGTTGAGAACCACTGTATTAAAAAATACAGTTGTGTTCAGATGAAAAAAAAACATGTCCGCTCTCATGTCTGTGGCACACTTCTCGAAGCAGACCATACTTGTAGCAGGGGGAGGCGCCCTCCACGCTGACCACGCCAAAGTGCCCGTGCCTGCCGCCGAGTCTGGAGCCCTTCCTGTGTTTGAACTCGCAGCAGGAGCTGAGCCGCTCCACCTGCAGCCCGTTCAGGAAGAAGGTCAAACTGAAGGGGAAGCCTCTGTGTCGCCTGGAGACGAGCTGGAAGGAATCTGAGGGAAGGACAGAGGAGGTCATGATGTCACTGCTCACGGAGGCGTGGCGTCACATATGGACCCATATGTAAACGAGACCACGCCCACCTCCCTCCTGGAGTTTGCCTTTGAACACACACAGGTTCTCTCCTCCGCAGTGCTGCTGGAACACTTTGACCTCGTCCCTCAGGTCCAGCAGGTCATGTGACAGACGCACCGTTTTGCCAAAGTACACCATGTCCACACACACTCTGCTCTGGTGCACAGAGCTCCTCAGCATGGGGGGGTCCTGGAGAGGGACACAACTGATTTAAAGGTGCATGATGCAGTTTTCAAAAGAAAATCCCTGTTTGATGTCAAAGAAAGAAGTGACGATAGACAGAAAATGGACATTCCCCATCTTAGCTCGGTCACCTCATCAGCCGGTGGTCAATTATTATTTTGGTTTTTATTCTTTAGTTAAAGGTGCAGTGTATAAGATTTGGTGGCATCTAGTTGCATGTTGTATCCATCACCTCACCCTTCTGAACATGCAGGAGAACCTACGGTCGACTTCAGTTGTCATTAAAACACAAAAGACATTTAAGACATTGTGTCCACTCTGGGCTACTGTAAAAACATGGTGGCCCCCATAGACAGGACACCCTCCTTTGTTAAACATACATTATTGGGCTCAATTAAGGGTGATGGGAAAAAATAAAACAGTTATTATAAATTCATGAAGATTACGTGATTATGTAATTGTTTTGTAATATTTTTAGAAGTGACGAAAGTCACCAAAATGTTACACACTGCACCTTTAAGTAAGTAGGTCAATTGGGAACCAGTTCTATTATCATGCACAACCAGCACAACACAGAGGCAGGTCCAAAACAGAGGGTTGTACCTAGTAAAGCCCAGTGACTGTGCACATGGCCAAAGCCTCTGTCACGCATTGCGTAACAACTTCATGCTCTCCTTTACATGAGCACAGGAGCCATGTTGCCATGGCAACCCTCGCTCTCCAGTCTGGGATGGAGCTAACGTTAGCTAACGTCTTCTTGCAGCTCAATTGCTTGCTGTTTGTGTGTTTGTGTGTGTGTGTGTGTGTGTGTGTGTGTGAATTATCATCTATGTTGATGTTTGCTCGTGCATGAGCAAGCGACGGAACGCCAACACAATGTGACTTCACTGCAGTTGCCTAACATACAGTTGGCTCCTCCCACTTGCATCAGTGCATCAAATGTTAATTGCCTCTCCCAGTTAACCCAGTGACGCCGCTGCCGTCCATCAGTGTGTTGTGGAAACCTTAGTTGCTAGGGCAAAACAAATGAAGCGGTAAAGACCTCGCTGATGTCATGGCCGCTGGCGGTGGCGGTGGGGCGCAGCCGGCGACCTCGGAGCGTGCCGCCGCCTCGGGGAACGACCTTCGGCCCTCTCTCTTTCCTCTTTGTGGCCGGAGGCACCGGGGTCACGAAGTTGTTGATGACGGGGAGGCAGTAGGGCGAGATGCCGTTGGAGGTGTCCATTGTGGTCAGACGCCTCCGTGACTCCTTGTCCATCTGGGGGAAGGAAGTTAATGAGGTCACTGTAATAAAAAACACTGCTGTTGCCATGGCAGCGGGGTAACGACAAAGGCTGTGTGTTTGTCTGGGGAGGTATCTGTTGACTCGGAGCTGACTGGTGGTTATTCCGTGATGTGCAAATGTTAGCTTTGATACTGTCCTGCAGACCCTCTGTGTGAGTGAAGCCATGCATCAAGTGTCGCAGTCTCACAGTGGCGTTGAACTGCAGCTCGTTCTCATTGGACGCCTCCGGCAGCCTGTAGGGGGAGCTGCGCCTCAGAGAGGCTGTGGTGCCGTTACTATGGATGGGCTTCAGTCGCACGGGCCTCTGCATCTTCCCCGGAGCCGTGTTGGGTCGAGACGATCCCGGCTACAGTGCACATCAAATGTTTACAATTAGCATTCTATCAATTAAAGGTGCAGTGTGTAAGATTTGGTGACATCTAGTGGTGAAGTTGCATGTTGTTTCCATCACCTCACCCTTCCCTTTCTGAGCATGCAGGAGAACCTGTGGTAGCCTTGGGTTGTCATTAAAGCTCAGAAGAAATTGAGCAAATCCACTTATTGTAACAACATGGCAGCCCCCATTGGGAGGACACGCTCCTCATGTAAATATACATTAAAGGGCTCATTGAGGTGATTACAAATTTGTACAAAAAGAAAAAGGCAAAAATGTTTTGTAACCTGAACCTAAGTGATTAAAATCTTACACACTGCACCTTTAATAATACTGTTTCCATGGCAATTGGTTGTTTACTGTCAATGTGTTTGAAACAGAGAAGTAAAACAAAGACATGGTTCGGTGCAGTACTTCACAACAATGACAAAAAGTCATATACAGTTTAAAAAAGTATATATTTCTCTTTCATCATCCATCAGTTTTTAGAGTGAAGTGTTTCCTCCCTATCAAACACAACATCCATTATTCCTGTCTGTTTCTCTCCTGCTGGGACACATGGATTCAAAGCTGGTTTAAACAAAGGTTCAGTGTCATCAGCCGGAGCTCATTCAGGAGAGCAGGGCCTGAGTGACGGGATCTCACACAGTCAACACAGAGAGGATTATTGGCTGTGTTTACTCTGGAGTCTCTGCTCAGTGACTTTCTTTATTTTTCAAAGAAAACATGGATGTAATCCCTGAGCTTGTGTCGGAGCACAGAGCAAACAGCCGCTGAGGTGTGAACATGGAGACTGTCAGCACATACACATCATGATACATGTCAGAGATTAAATCTCATCCTTGTTATTCTGATTTATTTATTTATCTATTCATTTATTTATTGTGCAATTGATTTCGTTGATGTCTCCGTCCATCAAACACAACAATGTATCTCATTTTAACAGGGGATGATGCATCACAGCGATGTCATTAAAGGAAATGTCCAAACTCCTCTCGCTCGGGTTTGATGAGTGGCCTGGTCCCAGTCTCACAGTGAGCTGAGTCAGCAGTTACTTGGCAACCACTGTAAATATGAGTATGCTGAGAAGAAGAAAGTCCAGCTGATTACATTTTTACATTCTGGGAGTGGAAGGGTGGGCGTACAGAGATAATGACATATCTCTGGTCACTGGAATTTGAGTATTATTAATATCATTAAGATTATTATTATTATTACTATTATTAGTAGTAGTAGTAAGTAAGTATACTTAGTAGTAGTAGTAGTAGTCGTTGTAGTGGTAGTAGTAGTAGTAATAATAATAATAATAATAATAATAATGTTATTATTATTATTATTATTGTTGTCATTATTACTAATGAGTATTATTGTTGACAAGGTGGATTTATGAGGTTTTATGACTCTTTCTAAAAAAAAATTGGCACCAGAGGAAATGTTGACATTTGAATACAAATACAAACATAATACACATTTTTAAATAATTTCTTTCCTGTTGGGAGGCACCATGTTTTTCAGACGAAATAAAAACTCAACATTGACTCCATATATTCAGCTGTTACAGGTGTGTTACGTTCAGATGTAAAGAGATATGAATGAGTGAATCACTTGTTGTGAACGCTGTCCCCTCAGTCGGGTGTGAGGACTCACAGACTCGGAGGACTCGGTGTGCTCCCCCTCAGGTCCGGAGTTCTGCTTCCTGAAGCCTCGGACTCCTGTGGGCGGGCGAGGGGACAGGATGGGGATGAGGTCCTCTTCAAACCTTCTGGAGCGCTCCACCTTCCGAAACACACAGCTCATTATCATACCGCTGTGACAATCTCCATGGCAACATCATCCCTGCCCGAGTATGACCCAGCGTTTTCAGAGGAGATCATCAGACAGGATGAATCGTCTTTAGAAATGAGAGGGGACTTTTTTTTTTAACGATGTACACATGAGATGAACAGGCTCTGCGTCACATCTTATAAGGGCCATTAAAGGCCGCATCCGCAGTGTTTCCATGTAAATGAGGTACCTTGATCCTGTGCACTCGCTCCCTCCTTGCGAACTCCTCCAGTTTCCTTTTGATCTCGACCTGGTGGAGACGCTGCAGGAGAGGGGGCACACAGCAGATCTGCGCTGATGATTAATGCAGGAAGGAGCTCTGACTGAGGCACAGCGGACGCGCCGCGTTTCACCTCACCTCCATCTCCAGCACCTTGTGGAAAATGGCCTGAGCCAGACACTCGCGCACATGTCTCTGCTGGGCTCTCTGGACCAGCTTGTGTCTGTACTCCTTGTCTGGAACGATGCGGCCGCTCCTGGTGATCTGGAAACATCGACACGTCGCATCAGTTCCGCCGACTCACGGCTGAGTTTCAGTGTGATATGTGGACAGGAAGAGGCGGGAGAGCAACTTCTCTGACCTCTCTGAACTCTTCAGTGTGTCTACATGAGTGTTCAAGTCAAAACAAGGATTCCCTGTGCAAACTGTGACGCGTTCTGTTGTTTGAAATCATGAGGACAGATTGTGGATCTCACATTTAAGTGTGAATAACAAGAGACTCCCAGAGAGTCAGTGGACGATGTAAAACCTGTATGAGTGACAATAAGAAATAAAGACTTGTCAAAACAAACCACATATGTACAGAGTGTTGTATCATTTCAAGTCAACGGTCTGTAGATCGTGTTAATAAGTGTTTGTCAAAGCAGCAAAGGTGATTTGTATGACACAATATAAAGTTTTTTGGGGGGAAAATATGCATATTATACCTTTAACAAGATATTAAAAAATCATAGCGTGTAACATTTGTTCAGCCCACCCTGTCCCACTATCATGTATCATGTGGTAACATGACGTCAATGATTTTACACAGGTGTGCAAAGGCTTTCACACGACTCGTTAATGAAGTTGTGCACAAGCAGAGACTTAAGAGTGGGCAAAGTGATATAGAAGGATATTGATATAAAAGTATATTGGTATATAAGTACAGTGCTATGTGACTGAAGTTGCGACAGCATGGATGGATACATACTTTAGCCATCCCTCTTCTACCCAGCAACGGTAATAAAATGAAAGTAAATCAAATAAGAGTCTTGAATTTAACATTGCACTTTGGATCAGTGTGAACACTTTAAAGAGTCCAGACCAGCTCAACTACTTTGACTTTTCATGAGTCCAAACACTTCTATACACTTAGATATCATCATCCACAGGTGCTGAGGGTCAGTGTCCGTATCCACATGTTGTTTTAGTGAGCATACTCCTGCACAGAGTCCGCCTACTGAACGCTCCTCATCTCATTCTGATCTTAGTGTGGAACAATACAACGAGGTGATCATTCAAGATGGAGTTCATCGTCATCACTGTGTGGACGCACCAGTCCTGCTCTCTGCAGGTGTCTCCGGATGCGAGTGCTGCTGAAGTATCCGGCCAGGTGTTTGTCAGTCAGAGAGTTGTAGGCTGAGATCAGTCTGCAGGACACACACACACACACACACACACACACACACACACACACACACACACACACACACACACACACACACACCACACACACACTTGATCACAGTGGGTCAAACTCGAACCTTAATCAAAAGCCTCGGCTTCCAGCAGCAGCTTTGTTCATAGGCTCCTGTTTGTGGTCCTCATGAATGAGACATCAGTCGTCCACGCGGCCTCGGCCTCGTCTGGAGGCGGCGGAGGTTTTTCCAGCACAGGTTTGATTTCCTGCGACATTTGTGTACAAGACAAGTGGATCCTCCACCTGCGGGGTCCGTTACAGTGTCTGATTACACACACACACAGGAGTTAGAGGGGACGGCACACTTAACCCCGTCTGCCTCCTCTTTGTGTGTGTGTGTGTGTGTGTGTGTGTGTGTGTGTTGCTCCTCATCTCTGGCTGTGTGCCGGGTCATGTTTCACTATCAGTTATCATTTTCGACATGACTTTCTCCGATGCACTGAGGAGGCACAGGAATATGACACGCTCGCTCAAGTCATCCACTCGGTCCAGTGTGTCGGTCATGTGACCTAATTTCATAAAAGTGCTGTGTCAACACTTTGACCACAGTGGAGCCTGGCCAACACTAACTCTGCATGAACATTATGCAGTGAATGCAATCTGAGACGATGTTTATCAGTCTGGGGATGGCTTCCAACACATCGTCATCAAACCCTTCAGACACGTTACTGTCAAATACATGGAAAATAAACAAACAGATAATATACATGATGACTGGACTATAAGTCTTTAGTCTTATCCTCCCCACTCTGTTTACCACAGACACATACAACGCAGTACTTTACAGCACTGACATCTATTGTGCACTGACACTTTGTAACTTTGAATCAAAGTGTTTGCTACATGACGACATATAAGAGCAACATAGATATTTTCAATCTATAGAAATATTACGTTGTCATACTTTCAGAGCTCATGGAAGAAAATCAGCACAGAAAGGCATCGAAGGGATGGAGATCAACTCTGTCAA
>JAFBJT010105595.1:129560-132723 GCA_016785325.1 Chascanopsetta lugubris
CATTTTGGTCACTTCTAGTCGTAGATAAGAATTATATACTTTTCATTTTTAGATTAAATCATTTTTACCAATGATTGTGTGACATTATTTTCACATTATCCCCAAATGAGCCCTATAATTTTTATTTACATGAGGAGCGAGTCCTCTCTGTGTGGAATGCCATGTTTTTGCAGTAGCCCAGAGTGGACATAATAAACAACTTCTGAGCTTTATTGGCAACTGAGGGCTACCATAGGTTCTGCTGCATGATTGAATGGGAAGGGTGAGGTGATGGATACAACATGCAACTTCACCTCTAGATGTCACCAAATCTTACACACTGCACCTTTAACCACTCATAATTGGATATTCTGTATTTGCATGAGACTCAAATCTAACCACTAACCCAACTTTATCATTGTCATTGTAGCTTCATTAATGACAGACCTACTTTGTACCTCCGGAACGTAATGGGGATGTATCACAGCGTAAAAGTACCTCAGCAGCAGCAGCAGCAGCAGCAGCAGCAGCAGCAGAGCGGTCGGACGGGTCTGTGAGCGCGATGACAGACGAGACGTTGTTATGGTCTGGTCTGCATGGGCAGACAAACATGGAGGAAGTCAGCCATGCAGCTCAAACTGTTACACACTCAGATACACATCTTTCCCGACATGTCAGCTCACATCACACACTCCTCACATGTCAGTGCTTAAAAGGTGCAGTGTGTAAGCTCTGGTGACATCTAGTGGTGAAGTTGTATGTTGTATCCATCACCTCACCCTTCTGAACACGCAGGAGAACCTATGGTCGACTTCAGTTGTCATTAAACTCAAAAGAAGTTTAGCAGGTCCACTCTGGGCTACTGTAAAAACATGGCGGCCCCCGTAGAGAGGACGCACTCCTCATGTAATTATACATGAATGGGCTCATTTAAGAGAAACAACCCAAACATTTAGATGATTATAGATTCGTGGAAATGTCAGCATTTAATTATTTGTAATATGTTTAGAAGAGACTAAAATGACCAAAAAAATCTTACACACTGCACCTTTAAACCTATGATGATACAAATCTACAGCTTCCTCTCATGACTTCACTTTATCATGACATCATCACCTTCCTGCCTGACATCATTGCTCTCCTCTGACCTTCGACCTGGTGGACACTTTTAGCTCTACAGGCTTTGAACACTGGTGACCACACACACACACACACACACACACACACACACACACACACACACACAGAGCTGTGGCTAAACGCCTGCACTGCAGCGCACCACGTCAGAGATGTGTCATCTGATAAAGAGCATTCATCTCCACCAGGTGGAACAGGACACATCTCGATGGAGGCACGCTAACTCCTTTATCCCTCTGAGATGCTGCGATACGGATGCAGGCTCATGCCGGTGCAGGTCCCACTGTTATCCTGCAGCTGAGGGCACAGAATAGCCCTCAGTGGCATGTGTGTATGTGGGAGGTTCTGAATCATTGAAAAAATGACAAAAAATATGGATACAGCAAATGTGTGTTTTCCTTAAAGCTGCAGTGTGTTTAAGATTTCGGTCATTTTTGTTACTTTTCCAAAACAATGACATACTGACATTTTCATGAATTTATAATCACTTAGCTGTTTTATTTTTCTCCTTTACCCTTAAATGAGCCCATTAATGTATATTTACATGAGGAGTGGGTCCTCTTAAAGGAGGCCATGGTGTTTTTACGGTAGCCCAGAGTGGACACACTAACATCTTTCAAGTTTCAATGACAACTGAAGTCGACCATAGGTTCTCCTGCATGATCAGAAGGGTGAGGTGATGGATACAACATGCAACTTCACCACTAGATGTCACCAAATCTTACATACTGCACCTTTCAAGCTCAAAACGATAGAGAGAACATCCACTCTGGGACATTGTAAAAACATGGTAACTCCCATAGAGTAGACCTGCTCCTGGTAATAATATCCATTAAAGGGCTCATTTGAGGGTTATGTAAGTTATTTATTTGGAAAAATGTCTTAAATAATTGTTTTGTAATTCTATTCATACAGATAGAAGTGACAAGAATGGACAGAAATCATACACACTGCACCTTTAAGCAGAGTGAGTCTGTGTGATAACAGCCCTCACACGGTACGAGCCCCAACCCTGTGGAGGCTGAGTGCATCTATAGAGCCGGCAGGCGGTCGGCCAGGTTCTGACGGTGGGAGAAGTCATAAATCCACTCATGTCTCATTTTGTGCTGCGTTTGAAAAGGAAATGTACCTGAGCAGCGTTTAGCAGCGGGCGTGGAGGCGGCAGCGGCTTCAGGACGAACAGGAGTGAGAAATCCTATTGTCTCACCTGTCAACACACGGCCGAGGGGGAGGAGCCAGAGGGTGATGGATGCCTGATGAGGAGATGTGTGTTAACCACAGATGATTGCATGGAATGATGACTGCTGAGTGTTCTGGGAGATTCACAACAACATGTAGAGTGTCAGTCGGAGTGTTTTAGAATGGAAGAGAATGGAACTTTCATCACCATTTGCATAATTGTGGTGTTGCAGCAGAAAAAAGCAACAGGGACAAAGTAAGACAAACAGTTGTTGATGATGCTACTACAACTAATAATCATAATAAAGATGAGAAGAGTAATGTAGATAGTTAGATCGTAGTAATGACAACAAATGCATTTTGTAAATACATATCCACATCCACACATATAAACATCCATATATATATATATATATATATATATACAAACATACATATACAAACATAAATAGACATATACACAAACATACTTAAATAAATATACACACATACACATATGTATAAATGTAAAAAAAAAAACTTATACTCACCTACGTATGTCCAGGTGTGTGTGTGGTTGTGTGTGTTCCAATAGACTGTGCGTCGATAAAGTTATACTATAAAGATAAACAGTATTACAATAATAAACATAAATCAATATATATTGTCATTGATTACATTATGGAGACTCATGTAAACCACACAATGATTTTAAATGTCCAGTCTTACTTTAAAGGGACAATGTGTGAGTTTTGATGACATTCTGTGGAAGTGCATACAAAGAGCATGTTGCAGTACAGAGCATGTGTGATGGCCTCCAGTCATCTCGACAAGTCAAAAGTCCATTCTGGGCCACTGTAGAAACATGGCAGCTTCCGCACACACGCAC
>JAFBJT010105595.1:133584-144703 GCA_016785325.1 Chascanopsetta lugubris
CCGGCCGCCCCCCCCCCCCGATTTACACATCTGCTGAAGAAAGGAGAATGGCGGCGGCTGCACCTGCTGCTAACGGGACACATGCAGACGACGAGAGGCCTCGGCACTGAACCCGGAGGAAGCTGTCACACTGTCACAAGCCATTTGTGCAGCAGAGGTGGGAGAAGCATCCAGGGCTTCCTTTCAAAAAAATACATTTTTAAAAAGGACAAGCAAGAGATAGAACTTTGTGAAAGGACAACGTTATTCAAACAATGATCAAAGTGTACTTTAAAAGGTGCAGTGTGCAGGTTTTGGTTTAATGTAACTATTGATTTACTGTAGTTTGGCTGTTCCTATATAGAGATTAAAACATGAAGAAATAATAACTCTTACGATAAAAAGATGTTTACATTTTGCACAAACTTAACATAAAGGCAAAGAACCCACAGGATCATTTACTACGGAGTTTGTCTTTCAGTGTGAAATCGGTGCTGCCAAATAGTGCACCGCCTTTGTTTATATTCCTCTGCAGAGGCTTCAGTCACAGGCTTGTGCTATTTAGAATTTAGAAACTTATAATGATCTATTTCACAGTGTGTGTGTGAGAGTGTGTACAATCAGGGGACATTGTTAGTATTGTCATTAGAAAGAGCAAATATCAATATTTTAAATAATCTGATTTGATTTGCAACAGAACAAAAAAAAGAGATGTTGTCGTCCCAGGTTGTTTCTGAATTCAAAGAGGGAACTTGGGAGTCACTAGGTGGCGCTGTGCACGGGGGCGCATGAACGCAGAGCGACATCTTGTTTTAACGAATACCTTTTAATAAAAAAAGATGAACAACCAAAAATACAAAAAGGAAACTGCATATTTACAGCACTTGGGTCAATTTCAGACATAAAACAGCGAATTCACACCAACTAATAATAATAATAATAATAATAATAATAATAATATGTGTCTGAAATCTGTGTCAAATTCTACAACTCTGAACTTATTTCTGTCTCTATGGAGGAGTAGTTTACCTCATGCAACACAGACACTACGGTGTTTATAGTCAGAATTTGTCTGAACTATAAAATACAGTGATATCTTCCGTCAGTCAGCAGCAGAGACTTTACACCGTCTGCTGAGGGTCCTTTACTTTGTTTTGTTTATTTGAACAATCAAGTATCGTAGGATTAATCCGGTTTTCGGGAAAAACGAATATGATTCGAGGCGGCGCGAGGTGCAGCGTGGTGAAAAAGTGCGTTCGCGCTGCAATGCTCGACAAACTAAGACGACAAATTCACTGAATTGTAACTAAGAACAAGTCGTGTGTTATTCATCTAAGGTGAATGCAGTTATAACACAGATGAGGTACTCAGACTTTGGCCCTATACAACAAGAGCGATTCGATAGTGCAATTTAGGCCGAGGGTGGAGCCTGGCGTGAATATTGTATTTATAGTCGTTCCGCTGACAATGCCCCCGGAGCTTCGAGTCAGTCTCCCACACGGAGGATCTTCAGTCGTCGACTGTTTGAGGCTTTGACAGACGCCACTCAAATAACAGAAATACTTTGAAACTAACATGGTTTAAAACTGAAATACCCACAGAGCGATGGGGGGGGGGGTGTGACTTCTGCCTCCTATTGCTATGTCGAGGTTCGCGTTCAGAACAGAGACGTTACCAACGCTGCTGCTGCTGCTGCTGGAATCTTCCGTCCGTACTGGAACCTCTCCTCCCCCTCTGAGAGCAGACTCCGCCCCCTCCCCCGGAACTTCTGCCTCCCTGAACAAGGAAGGAAGTGGTGGTGGTGGTGGTGGAAGTGGAACACAGGGGTCAGAGGTCATCTTTTAACCTTGGCGTCCTCTTTGATCTTCCAAATCATCAGTTCCATGCAGGCGCACGCATCTTCACTGGAGTCATGACCTTCAACTGGAAAACACAGGAGAACATCAAAGTGGAATACATCTTAAATTGCTATAACTTGTTCAAATGAACAAATGTTTAATCCTTAACATTTTCGACAGTTGTACGCTTTTACTAGCTGGTGTAATTATCATTATTGTAAGATAACTGTAATTGTAAGCTGACTAGTTTAAACTGGATATAGCATGTCTAAAGACAGTGGAGTAAACTGAGCCCTAATTGTCTCCCACATGGAGCAGTACAGTGGCATCTGCTGGAGACACGGCCAAAGTGCAGCCACATTTATGAGGCAATTATCTAATTCACCCCATGTCAACATATTCAGGAGTTTTAATTCAGAGCAATTTTGTTTAATTCATCTATTCAGTTCGGACCATGGAACCTTCGGACCTTTACTTTTTGTAAAGAGCGATAAAGTTCCGGGTTTTTTTTTTTTTTTACTGTCGTTTCCCGCCGATACCATCTGCTGTGTGTTCTCTTACCGTTGTCTTGGATGATGCGTTTGAGGTGGTCGGCCATTAGGTTTCTCAAGGCACGTTTGTAGGGCAAGCCGAGGCGGTGCGGGAACACGATGGCCGTGTCCACGACGGTGCTGTGGATGAGCTGCACACACACGGAGCAGAGACACAGAGTGGATAACGGACTCCGTGCACTCAGGTGATCGCGGCCTCCGTGAACCAGCGGGGTGGATGTTCGGTACCCACCTTCAGGGCGAGGAGGTCACTCTCCAGACTGTGTCCGATGAGGATGGAGTCGGCGCTGAACATGCTGAGCAGCACGGCCTGCACGTCTCTCAGGGTGATGGTGGTGTTCTCGAGGTCCTCCTCCGTCACGCCCGAGAACCTGCGAGTGGCGTACAGGAAATCAAATACCTTCACAGGAATGTCTCCTCTCAGACCGCTGTTCCTTTCGCGCAGGCGGCACGCACTCACCGCGTGTTGTAGTCCACCACTTTGCTCTCGGGTTTGACAAACGTGTCGTAGATCACTTTCCTCTCCGAGTCGATGACCGTCACCCTGGTCAGCTCCAGGCCCTGCTTCGTGTAACTCTGGAAAAACACAATGACAAACATTTTCTAAGAATTTTACTTCACCGCAGGGAATAATAAGGAGCGGTGGTAAAACTCTACTATAAAAATGCCCCAACGATAATATTGCGCAGGTTCAGGGCCGACTGAATATTTACGTTGGAGGTTTTCAGGAGGTTCATGTTTTGCGGACCTGGTTCTCACTCACCATCTCACAGTCCAAAGCAAACACGCCTCCGTTTCCATCTGGTGGCAGAGATTTACTGAACGTCGACACGTAGCCGTCTAATGACTCTTTGCGCCCGTCCTGCACGTGTTGCTGTGGGAATATGAACAACACAAAGGGCAACCAATCAAAAACAAGTATTTATATGTATATGTAGTGTTTTCATGCGCATTTTCAACCAGAAGGCAGAAAAACGAATGTAACACACTGACCCCTAGTGGTTACACGGAAAGCGATGTCTTCAGTTCAAACTACTGTACTTGAAGTTATCATTTTTTTTCTCAGTTTTCCATTCAGATTTTTGAACCTGAATGGAAAACACGATTCAAATCATTCCCATTGCCAATAGTTTTTAGACAGTGTTCTATACCTTGGACACTTGGCAGCCTGGAATTCCCACAGCAGCAGCACAGCAGCTGTAGTTGGTCTCCCATGCTCCAGCCACTGATGAGAGAGGGGAAAGAAAAAGATCCAGTCAGAAAAATGCAAGATAAACTCATTTGAATAGAAACAAGTAAACGTACAACCCCTCTACCTTTGTATCTTCGTAGCCGCCCCCAGTGAAATGTGCATTCCTCTTTCCGGACACAGCTGCCGTTGATGTTGATTCTGTATTCTGCTCCACATCGACAGCAGATCTTGTTAAAAGCTGGGGGGTAAAAAAAACAACAAAAAACAGACAGTGCCTTCAGATCAGTTTGTTCAAATAAAAAAATAAAAAAACCCTGGAAAGTGCTGAGTCAGCAGAGGGGGGGGGGGGAAGTGTGATGATGCGAATGCAACTACTGTCAAAACCAACCCAAGAAGAGGGAAGTTGAGACAGAATGATGAAGGAGAGGGGACGAAAAGGTGGAAGACACTTACCGTCCGTCACAGCCTTTTTTTCTGGGAGGTTGTAAATGACGGCCCTGCCCGGCGCCTCCGGGTTCGCTCGCGGGTACCCGTGCTCCTGGAGCTGCTCCTCGGTCATCAGGTACGACTTCAGCTTCCTGTACAGGGCGACTCCTGCGGGGGACGGGGCAGCGAGCGGAAGCGGTGAAAACCGGATCCTTTGCAGTGCTCGTGACTGGGAGAAATGGAGCGCGTCCCTCACCTGTGCACTTCTCCTCCTGCTGTTTGCCCATCCTGTTGACAGTGAAGCTGGTGGTGGCAGCCAGACGTCCTCCGAGAACATCCTCGTGGGACTGCGCCTTTCTGTTGGGAGGTAAACCTGGGTCCCCTGGGAATGATGCAAACAGAAGGACAGCGGTTTACAACCGAGCAGCGACCCCCGGGGCAACTACAAAAGTGGAAAAACCTGCAGTTCACAGGGCGGCCACTTGAGGCTGGCTCCAAAAGCGAGTCAATTCCCATAGACTCCCATGTTGAAGTGCACAACTTTTCAGAGGCCTGGTACAAACTTGGGCTTTGGTCTCAATCAGTCACACGTTTTGACTTGATTGTTGTTATTCTATCAAGGTTTGAAATGTGGCATAATTGTGGGTGTGGGCCTCTTGAGTGACACCTGGACGACCAGGAACTGGGAGTAGTTGGGCATTGGCAAGATGGCGACAAGTGAACCACCCACTACGAAGCCTCATGAGCACTCAGCGGAAACCCATGGGTGATGTCACAGACGCGGCGTCCATCTTTAAGTGCAGTCTATACTCACCACTCCGGTTTAGTGTCAAAACATACATCTTGCGTGTGCAAACAACCATGCTAACATTGTGCCGCGCAAACTATTGAGTGTACATAATGTTTTCTGAACGCGTGTGACCAATGGCCGACAGAGCGCATGTGACTTACTGTTGACAGGTGTCGGACCCGACGTGCTCTTGTTGCGAAGCTTCTTCAGAGTGTTAACAGCCACATTGAGGTAGATGTTCTTACTGCTACTGCGCTCGTACACCAGCCTCTCTTCATCCAGGGCCTGAAACAATCGGTACACATCAGTCGCCGCGCAAACCTTCATCAACCTGAGGAGGGCGCCGCAGGCTCCTTTTCCGCACCATCTGGAAAGCAGCATCCTCCGATGAGCAGACTTTGACACACTCGTCGATGAAAGTGTTGAGGTAGCGCTGGCGGACGTTGGTGGGAACTTTGGCCCCAAACTCGGTGGGGATGATGGGCCGCTTCATCGAGGTGCTCTTGAAGAGAGAGAGTAAAGGTGGAGCAAACATGTTTCTTGAATACGGTGGTCTGTCTGCTTCACTGGAGGAAAAGAAAGGAGTTAGAGCTGGACTCTGCATTTCCCAGCCGGTGCGGCGTGAACGCCGGGTCTATAGGAGTCAATCGTCCCAGCCAATATTCTGTTGCTTTACACTTCAAAGCCGGTACTTAAGTGCCTTCGATGTAAAGTAATTTCACTGAGTGCCTTTGATCTGTGGGGGCTTTGAAGTAGTACCGTGCCTTCGAAGCTCTCTGTAGTCTTTTAATTTGAGGGAAACATTTAAATATTTCAAATCTAAAGATAAAAGTGAAAGGAAAATTAAACGATATTATGTATAATGATGTAACATTATTTGAATGCATAAATTGTTGTTTACATTACCCTAGAAGGAGATCTTACTACAATTACATCAGGAGTGGGTCTCCTCTCTATGGAGGCCGCCATGTTGCATTACCGTGATTTTACAGCAGCACAGAATAAACAAACTTGAAAGTAGATTACCAAAGGTTCTTATTTGTCACGGGTGGAACACGCAATGTAAACCTACACACTCTGTTTTCACATTCTGACATTTTCAAAAACTAAACTGTTTGTGACGTGTGACTGAAAACTGCCCAATCGACAAAACGAGGTGTTAGAGGAGACTCGTGGATACCTTCATGGTGGGTGTGTGTGCCACTCTCTTCGCCGTCACAGTGGACGTGGTCTTGGACATGATGCCCGCGATGGTTTGAGCCTTGACAGTCTGATGAGTCTGACTGGGGGACAACACCCGGCTGAAAGCTGGTTTACCCTCCGCAGAACCTAGAGGGAGCAACACACGGGTGTGACTTCAAATTCTGAAAGACAACATTGTGCTGTTTGCTGCCACACAGCTGATGGCTGCCGGGGGCGGGGGGCACACATACTTGTTTTGGGGGATGTGATGAATGGGTTTGGACGGTGCGCGATCCTCTTCTTCTCTCCAGAGAAGCCGGAGCTGGAGCTCTGTGAGGCAGCTCTGACCGGAGCGGAGAGCTGAGCAGCTTGCTCCTGCGCCAGCTGCAGCCGCTTGTAGCACTGCTCCTGGGCCGTGGGTCTCCTGTACGAGGGTCTCGCCACAGACTTGGAGGGGGCTTCATTCTGAAACACGGGGCAGGGGGGGGGGGGGGGGGGGGAGGCTTTCGTCAACGGGGGGGGGGGGGGGGGGGGGGGGGGGAGGCTTTCGTCAACCAGCAATCCAACTGGCTTTCGGTTATTTGATCATGTCCAGGAGTTTATCTGGAAAAACAACATGTATTCTTTGACACTGCTCTTGCAGAGAGGCCACTGATGATGTCATACAGGAAGGTCTGATGGAGAATGTGACCCCCCCCCCCCCCCCCCCCCCCCCCCCCCCCCCCCCCCCCCCCCCCCCCCCCCCGAGTGATCGAACTACCGACACCTCAGCTGACGATGAGCTCGCTGCCCTGTGGGGAGTTTCACAGCCGGTTTACTGTCATAACAGTTTCACTGGGGAAAAAAACAAACACCACCACCACCCTCTTTCTGCATTGTCTCCTCGCAACTTCCTTGTATGTTGCAAAACCACCGTCCTGTTTTCTAATCAGCCTCCTTCTAATCAGACACCTAGCTGATGCATTTAAAGCTTCCTCTCCAACTAAATGCAATAACTTTCAAACTCAACACCTACGAGCACTTGATCTTTCTTATTCAAAATAGAACAACCAACGAAGACTAAGGTGGCGGCAGCTCATTTGACCTCGCGTGACCAGCGAGACCGACACATTGATTGAAAGGAAAGGTGACTCGGTTCACTCCAATATTGTGGTTGAATTACATCAGAGCTGAACACATGACAACAGTATTTACTTACGGGGGCCTGTGTACAAACAGCAGATGATTCAAATCTCCTGTCAGGATCGATGTGTCACCATCTATTATCCCTCCCTTTAAGAGGCATGGGGGAGCTGGGGGGATTCCCAGCTGAGTAGGTGTGATGAGGTTGGCACAACCTGGACAACTGCCAGCCGCCATGGAGCCAGGTTGGATTGTGCAACTAGTAAATGTGTTTTGTTTTTATGTTTAAATGAAATCCCGTCATAAGGTGTTATGACTCGTGTAAGGGTATTCAAAGAAACTTACACTTCCTTTGGCAACGCAATGCGAGACTCTCTTCTTCTGGCCGGGGAAGAGCGTGGTTAAAGTGCTTTCTGCGATTCTCTCCTCCTCTGGTTCCCTGGGGAGCTGCGAGGCGACAGCAGGGCATGTCGATTCAAACCACACTCCACAAACTGTCATGAGAACGTTATCTGTTTCGTCGAAAAAGACTAAAATAACCTGTTTCATTTGCCTGCCCTTGTCCTCCTTCTTCACGTCCTTGGACTCGTTGAAGATGCGCAGACACTCCTCCATGGGATCCGACTCAAAGTCCAGCTCGTCTTGGAGGCTGGGGAAGTTGATTGGGAAGTCGTCGAAGTTGTCTTTGGCCTTACCTGCGCCGCCGCCCTCGTCATCGCCATCGCCATCGTCGTCGGAGGTGGAGGGGGTCAGCTCCGACGCTTTCCTCTTGTAGTGACCGCCTCTCTTCAAAGCGTCCGCCGACTTCCTCACCAGAACGTCCTCTGCGTCGTCGTCGCCCACCTCCATCGGCTCGGCCTCGTCGGGACTCTCGTCTCCGAACAGGTCGGCGTGACTCAGACTCGCGCTCTGCTGCTTGCTCTCGGATCGTTTCCCGTTGGATGAGCTGACGTTTGGCTTCTTCTTATTGCCGTTTGCGGGACTTCCTTTTCGACTACTCTCACTGTGAGAACCGCTTTTGCTAATCTTCCTCGCGTCCTTGTCTTTTCTGCCACTGTCCAGTTTACCGTTTTTATGCTGGAACTCCTTGTTCTTGCCGTGCTCCTTTTCCTTATCTAAACTTTTGACTTTCTTGCTTTCTCTTGCACCATTTTCCGTGTCTCGCTCTCTTCTGCTCGACTCCGTTTTCAGCTTGGTTTTACACTCACTTCTCTTCCTGTCTGTTCCCTCCCTCTGTATCTTATCACTTATCTTGTCCTTCGCTGTGTGTTTTCTATCGTCTCTCTTCCCAAGATTCTTGTTCTCTTTCTTGGCAGACTCCTGATTTGAGTGTTTGTCTTTACTGCTGATGCTGCTGCTCTTACCACTCGATGTTTTCTTTCTCTCTTTTTCAAGTTTATGGATTTTCTCCGATTTGTCACTTTTATTGTGACTAGTCCGACTGGAAGCCGCCGCCCCCACTGCCTTCCTTTTCTTCATGTCATTATCTTTTCTTTCAGCGTCTTCCTGGATGTCAGAGTCCTGCGCTGAGTCCTCTTTGTTCCTCTGCGTCAGTGCATGAACTAGACTTTCAGTCCGCTCTTTTCTTCTCTCCTTTGCAAAAATGACATCAGCCGCTGCGCTTTTCTTCTGCTGGAGGTTGCTAAGGGAGGTGGGCCGGTACTCTGTTCCTGAGCTCTCGCCATCGGACTCGGTCAACGTGTATTTTGAAGTGTCTACAAACGCTAGCTGTGGTTTTTTTACGGCTACAACAAACTCCTCATTGGACAAGTCACACGCCGGTTTTTTGTGCGTCTTCTTCGCTTCCGTCTTGGCAGCGCGGCCGCCCTCGCCCCTCTTGCTTTTGGCTGCGATACCCGATGAATAGTTGGAGAGTGGGTCGTACTCCATGTCTGTCGAGGGTTTAGAATTATCCAACGTGTACTTACACTTTGAGGAAACCGCACTGTTCGAATACTTGGGACTGGGAGGAGGAGAGGGAGGTTTGGGAGCGTGTGTCCGAGGCTTTTTCACAGACGTAGGAACATATTCCATAGAGTTACTGTTGTTCCCCTGGTTATCGGCATCCAAGGTGTACTTGCTGCAGCCAGGGGCGGGATTGTAGCCTCCTGATGTGATCTGATAACTCCCAGGATCGTAAGCCATGTGTGAAGATACTGCTGCTGCTGCTGCTTTGCTTTTGGAGGCACCACATGATGACACCTTAGTGGTCTCAGTGGGGCTGTAGGGTTCGTCCCCCATCCGAGAGAGCTTCCTCTTGTCCCGCTCCACCTGGCTGCGGACCTCCTCAATGGCCCGGTTGACCATCTCCAGGGCACCGCTGATGTCGCCCGACTCAGCTGACTTTCCATTCTGCTGCTCCGGGTGCCTCACTACCTCGGGGTTGAAGGGGTCGTAGCCCTGCTCCGCTGAAAAAAATGAAGAAAAAAAAGAAGCACAGTTCCATTAATTAAAGATATGAGCTTTCCATTATAGAAGCGGCTGTGATTACAGACCCGTTTGAAGGTTCAGTGTGTAGGGTTTAGTGTTATCTACGAGTGGAATAACCTATTGTCGCCAAATGAATATTTCTCAACACATTCCGAGCATTTATAAAAATCAGTCTTAAGATAAGGTACAAATATGAAAGGACAAGTGAAGGCTGGTGCTGTGTTTGCTCATTCTTGGCTATGAAAAAACATGGCAGCTGCCATGAAAGAGGATGCTCTTATATCAACCAATAGACATTATCAACAAAAATAATTATACATATACTAATGAATCTCTGTATTTTTTTCATGCAATGTTTAAGGTCCATGTAGAAATGTAATTCAAGTACAGACCGTTACCTGCTTTGATTACTCTGTATAGTTACATGAGGGGCAGGTTCTCTCTCCGGACGACACCATGCTGTTATACACTGGCTATACTTGACAACCCTTTATGTCTATAGAGTTCCAATGATAGCTGAGGGCTGCCGTGGGTTCTCGTAAATACTTATAAAAGGGGTTTAGATTTCACAAAATTCTACACACTGCACCTTTAATTTCCTTCCTAAAAGTATAGTGTGCAGGGTTTAGTGACAGCTAGTGGTGAAGCTGCTCTCTCCTCCCAAACAAACCATTATTAAAACTCAGTGTCTGTTTGTCCATTCAGGGCTCCAGTAAAAAAAACAAAAAAAAAACATGGCAGCCTCCATAGAGAGGATTAACTCCTCATGTAAACATACAGGTATCACTGCATGGTTATGAAAACATCCATTTGTACATTCACATGATAAAAATAAATGGCTTATCAAATACATGCCAACAGAAAGGGAAACTATTACACCAGTATTTCACGCAGCAGACCTATGACGTTAAGACACATTCAATATTTACGTCTGGACCGTGTCCTCACTGAACTGAGACTCCACAAATATCCGGCTAAACCCATAGTTACAAGAAGAGCTAGCATTAGCACCTTTCAGCGGCTCTCTCTGCCTCTTCACATCCGCCGGCGGAGCTCCGTGGGACGGCCGTCTCTGCTGGTTGCTGTGCCTGAAGTGACAGTAGGGTCTGTTACACCCATTCCTGCCGCCTCTGCCCTCGCCGTACTCGGTGTAAAATGGACAGTCAATCCCTCGAAAGAAGCCGGTTGACCGTATCATTGTTTCTGGGTGTCGCTCTCATGCCCGCGTCGACTTGCTCGGTTCGGTTCGTCGGCGTAGTTTCCGTAAGACTGCGAAAAGCGGCAGAGTACGTCGGAACAATAACAACGTTCCTACGGTGCCATGTTGGATCGGTGGGAGGAGACTCAAAGGAAGGGGAGGAGGAGGATGCGATCTCGCGAGAACTCGTGCCCCCCTCCTCTGACGTCACACAGGAAATTTAAAGGACCCGCAAAGAATTTCAATATTTTTAGCCCAGGGGTCTGCTGAACATGCTAAAATAACTATACAAAAGATGATTTAAACTCTGAATCACCTCCCAAACCAGTTTTATATATATATATATATATAACCATTCATGTAAGATTTCACTTTTACTTATCTTTATCACTTTTATCAGATAGCTGTTAT